>APFE031721710.1:1183-13875 GCA_000404065.3 Pinus taeda | reverse complement strand
ATGCGAGAGCAATAACACATAAAATACGTTACACAGAGATTTCCCACTGGATCCCAAAACTGGGACTACCAGCTTGAGTTTTCATTAATGTTCCTTTCAATGTATAATACATATTTATACATGCTGAAGCATCCAATACCATGGACTGAAAACCATCGCGTCCAAAAAACATGTGCGAAAATCATGCACAAAACCATAGGTGGGTCTGCCCAACCTAACATAGGGTCCAAAACCAAAATTTTCTGAGGCGCTGCCCCAGACCCCATAAAGTGGGGTTACGGGTACCCCTCAAACCCCTTGTTAATTATGTGGAAAGAATATAACACAACCCAACAAATGCAATGTTCAACATCATGCAAATGGGGTCCAAACTCATCACCTCAAGCATGTGCGAGGGTGGTGGTTCTGTACCTTGTAGTACCAACCATTATCCCCATCTTAATGAGGTGATTTGTCGGCTCGCACCCCAATCGGGGGAATTATCATTAAACTATAAACACAAAGGGAAGGACAAATAAACCTTACCTTGTTTAGCATTTTTCCTCAGAGTTGTTTGTTGTCTTTGATCTCATCCTTGATGCTCCGACGGAAGGATCTGCAAGTGACATAAACAAACAAAACATCAAGCGTATAACATTGATATGATTAACTGAAAGTTATATGAAGGATCAATATAAACACCATGTATATATGAACAAATGGATGTGAGAAGGAAAATATGCAATTATATTAAAAAAGAGGAAGTGAGTTACAACCAAAGCCTCGGTGTTGTGACCTCCTTTAGTTGCCTTCGTTCTAAAAACCTTTCCTTCAAAAGACTATAGACCTTAGGTTGGATACTTTGAGCAAGTGAGAGTATGAGAGCTCATGAGTATTTTTCACTCAAAAATCCATCCCCTTCCTCATAAAAACCCATTATATTTATAGGTCAAGGAAGGGTGGCTAGAGGATAAGAAATGGGAGTTAAGATCCATTAAGGTAGGGATGAGTTCCATTAAGGTAGGAATGAGATCCAAGATGGGAGGGATGCAAGGAAAAACCCCACCTTTTGGAGTAGATGCCATGGCTTCTCATACTTTTTTTAATTGTACCCACGTTAAAACAATATCGCGCCCTAATAATTATGAAACCTACAACATTGTCACATCTTGTCAGTTATGGAACATGCGACACTGAGCATTCTCGCATCTTAGCAATAATGCAACCTGCGACAATCTTCAAAAATAGGTTTTTTAAGGTATTTAAGCAAAATCCTTGTCTTCCACAATAATATTTTTCTTCCATTGATCTAGATTGGATCATTATATTATTTTTCATCCATCTTGATGCTTTCAGAGTGAAAAAATGGAGGAATTAACACATGGGACCGTTTTTACCGATGGGATCCAGTTTGGCAAAACAAGGTTTGAAACCTTCCAAGAGCATTTTGAGGCTTCAAAAGATGTTTTTTGGGGATTAAACTTTGTCTCTTTAGTGCAACACATTTTCAAGTTATTCTACACACAGAGACCTTTCCAATGACACAAGAATCACGTCAATCAGAGTCTGTATGTAAAATTTATGCCACTCAGAAGTTGACCTTCATATTTCACCACCAGAATTTGAGAGGATGCCACATCAACCCCCATTATTCATGGAAAAGGGGCTAGCCACGTGATTATTGTTGAGAAACCAATGCTAGTAGGATTCAGGGTTTGATTCCTCTTTCTTGATAATTACTTGTGAATTATGTTTGCTTCCTTTTAGTATATGATCTGAAATTATCATATACTAAAAACTAATGTAGAATTGATTAGCCATTAATGAGTTGAATTTTAACTAAAAGCACAGAAATAGAGGTAAACTGCTTGAGCAGAACACTTTACGACAGCCGACATGAAATCGATGCATAACAGAAGTGCAAATATTAAAAACACAGTTATACCAGACAACAAGATTGATTACGGAGTTCGTCCCTAATGGACTACGTCTCTGGGTTCGCTTTCAAGATGGGCGGCCGTTTTATAGGAATGAGAAGAAGGTGTTGATTACACAGAGAAAATACCAGACTGAATGTACACACAGGAACTTCTGATCACTGTCATCAGATAGCCCTCTGAACTAGATTTCCAACATCGCTTACAGTTTCCAATTCTGACTCCCGATGCTCCCGAAACGCTGAAACCAAAACAACCTCTAACCTCCAAAATCTGCATACACAAACCCAAAACCACCAAGCTATTCTTCAATGAGAAGAACTGCCTCTTATAGGCCTGCAAGTGCATGGAAACCTCCTTGACTGCTTTTGAGGTGTATGAGCCGACTTCTGGGGCTGAATTAGGGTTTTTGGTTATGGTTTGCCACCTTGGTTCATTATGCCATGGTCCTCGAATTAGATGAAAAACAAATTAACAATATAAAACCCAAAATAACTTTGGATTAACCCCGAATCCGCTAGTTGTCAGCATTAACCGGGCGGGTTGGATAGCTCATGTGAGCGCTAGACAAGGCCTGTGGTCAGCACGCCAGCGGTTCCGCTCTGCGGTTACGATAAACTTCGTCTAGTTGATGTTTGACTCCCAACTGCTCACATGCTCCGCGCTATGGATTTCTCCAATGCATTTAGAGGCTAGCGGTTAGCGCTGCGGTCAAGACAATTGTTAACTCTAAGGATTAGACACTGTAGCTTTATCCATTCACATGACACGATCCCGACGCGGCTAACCGCTGCGGTTAGGGATCTGTCATATGGTTATTTGTAATGTTTTGTTATGTTTTATGTTTTGCAAAGGCCTGAGGGCTATACATTATTTTTAATGGGTTGCAATGTATTTAAGTACATAGGTTTTGGTTAGGACTAGGGCTTTAGCATAGGATTTAATTTGATACATGGTTTTAGGCATGAATTTGATCAAGGTTTTAGGTTTAGTTTTAGTCATTATGACTTAGATGTAGGATTAGGGTTTAGGTCTAGAATTTTAAAAACCTTTTTATAATCTTTTGTCACAATGTGACATAAAACCACATGTCTATCGTCAACTCCAGCTATCTTTGCAATGACAACCTTGACGATGAACCTATGCCACGGACGACACCCTGATGACATATCAAACCTCTGCGATGGATGACACAACCATGTCAACACCAATCCTGTTTATCGAACGACAAAACACATGTCGTCGACTAAACCCTGGGGAACTGTCGATGAACTCAAGTCGACAACTAGGCGCTAAACCATCTCCGTTGAATGCCATGAAAACCTATGAACATTACGAAACTGAATGACACCCATAAACTGAGGCGACGACAACACTGAACATCTGTGCAATTGAATCAACGGATCTTCCTGGATCATTCCTCTCCACTTGAAAGCTTTTGGACCACAAAAGTTTGACTAAACAAATAGTCGATGAGGGTAGAACTCCATCTCTTTCCACCTTGACCTGACGATGTACCAATACATTCGATCAACCACCTGCATGTGATGACCCTGATGATGCTGACCATGATACCTTTCGATTCGGTGACCTGTTTCTTCCATCCGTAGTATGAACAACTTGTGACGATGGGAAAACAACCTGTTATCAACATGGCAATTGAATTCTTTCCACGAAGATCATGAGTTAGTGATTCGAAAACATCTTTGAAAACAATATTTGTAGAACTTTGTTCAATACATCTGATGTGTATTAACAATATACTTTTTAGAATAACTCAAATATTCAAAGACTCCTTTGATTTTGACCTCATATCAATTACTTGACTTGATTTACTCTCGTGTTGAATGATTACTAAGTGAACTTGTTGTACAGAAATCATACAACTGTAATGTAAAGACTATTGCAACTTAGTTTGAGTTTGAAAGTATCTAAGTAATTGTTGAGTTACTTGAATCACTATTTCTTCATCTATTAACTGGTATTTCCATTGACTAACTCTTTCACTTAATGCATTAGTTTTCAAATCATGATAAGGAAACATTAGATCTGCTCTAAAAAATGCTTTGTCATGAAAACTTATAGACTTCCTCTCCACTTGAAAAGAGGCTTCATTACTTTTAAAAGCATGAAATGATGATGCAATACCAAAGAAATCTAAAATTGACTTTCCCCAATACTGACATGCACCCCTGAAACTGAAAATAAACATGCCATCTGAAACAAGTCTTTGATTAGACTCACATGTACCATTCCCTGCAATACATTGCTGATGATGATAGTTTCTAGAATTCAGTTGAATGAATGAGTTGAGAGTCATTCTCTCTTTAAGAAGATGTTCATAGGACATTAAATGTATCTCATGTTGCTTATCTTGTTTATGAATAAGATTTCTTGGAAAAGAATTAACCACCTTGACCAATTGATCTATAAACTGAATCTCGCATCTCGAACAATCATCCTTATGTTGTTCCTTAATAAACATGAGTACATATTTACTTGAACTTATGAACTACTTAACTTGATTTGTAACAATTAAATCCAAGTTTGATTTGACTTTATGTGCCCTAACAATAAATTCAACCCCTTCTTTCTTTAGGTGATATTTATGTTCTCTTCTGTAAAACAATGCATCTCTATCATAAAGATAAGGAGTTCTTAACACTACTCCACATATGTCTATTGGGACCACATCTAACTCCACTTCATCAATGTACCTAGATGTAATTGCAAATTTTAACCGACACTTCTTTGTGACATGTATTGAGTTGATTTATTAATCCAACCTAAAGGGTATGGTCTTGGATGATTCTGTGTCTCCAATCCCAATTGATTAACTATATGTTCATATATTAAATTTGCTTGTGATCCATTGTCAAACATTGTGTCAATATTTGTATGCTTAAAAGTTATCCTTATGTGGAAGAGTTCAACTCTTTTACCCTCATGTGGAGGATTTATGTTTGAAGAAGATACATTATTTTTTTAACTTGAACCAGTATTAGAAGTTTTACATGTCGTAACCATGGTGGTTATCCTCCTTTCATCACCTGAATCTGAACCTAGATCCTGCTAGACTGCTGCAATGGCCTTCTTTTCATCCTTCGCCTTAAGGAACTTTTTGGGCTTAAGTTCTAGATGAAGTTTCCAGCACTTCGATTCATCATGACCGATTCTCTGGCAATGAGAACAAGTAGGTATTTCCTTCTGAGCTATCGCTGATTTCTTTCTCTTCGAAATGTTCTTCCCCTTACTGTCACTGGAATCTTTGGTTTCCAACTCTTTGGATGACTAAGATGAGAACTTGAATGGTCTGCCACCTAATTCAATATGTATGGCCTGAACACACACCTCATCAAAATGATCAGGATTAAACATCAATAATGTATGCTGCAAATATGAATGTAAACTGCCGAAGTATTTTAACAAAGTTTCACGTGTATCCAATGAAGTACCAAGTGCCAATGATTTCTTTCTAAACTCCTGAGTAAACTCCTGAACGCTCTACCCTTTACCTTGCCTCAGATGCTGCCAATCAATAACATCTTGTTGGATGTATCCTAAAGGATAGAGTTGTTTCCTAAGAGCTTTCAAAAACTTAGACCATGATGAGATGACTTTTCCTTTACGCTTTACATCTAGCTGAGTTTTACTTTCCCACCAGATTAAAGTTGTTCCCCCCATTCTAAATGTAGCTAACTGAATTTCAGTTTTATTACTAGAAATGTCCTAAATGTGACAATACACTTCTAACTTCTTTATCCAGTTATCTAGCTTTTCAGGATTCATTTCGCCATCATAAATAGGTAACTGAAATTTAACATCAAGTTTCAAAAGAGATGTTTTCTTAGGTTTCTTTTACGTTTCAGATTCTACACTGGAAGAAGAAGAAGAAGAAGAGGATGATGGAGTTGATGGAGGTGAAGGTGGTTTAAAAGTCTTCCCTTTACCTTTGTCCTTCTTTGATGCCTTTGAAGAAGAAGCTGCATCTCTCGCCTTCTTGTCTTCGTAGAATTCTCCCAAAATCTGTTGCATGGTTAAGAATGCCTGCTGAAATTGTTCTTGACTCATATTAGTCTCAGTGTTTTCACCTACATCAGGTCCTGACCTGGTCGATTTCTAAACGACTCGTCGCTTTCCAATCTCTGGATCGATCTGCTCAAGGATTCCTTCTCCTCATTGCGACTTAGACCTGGTTAACATTCAATGGAACATTCTACAAATGCATCCTGCTTTGATACCAAATTATATGGTCTGAAATGATCATATACTAAAAACTGATGTAGAATTGATTAGCCATTAATGAGTTGAATGTTAAATGAAAGCATGGAAATTGAGGTAAACTGCTTGAGTAGAACACTTTATGACAGCTAATTAAACATGAAATCGATGCATAACAAAAGTGAAAATAGTAAAAACATAGTTATACCAGACAACAAGATTGATTACGGAGTTCGTCCTTAATGGGCTACGTCTCCGGGTCTGCTTTCAAGATGGGTGACCGTTTTATTAAGAATGAGAAGAAGGTGTTGATTACATAGAGAAAATACCAGATTGAATGTGCACACAGGCACTTCTGATCATTTTCATCAGATAGCCCTCTAAACCAGCTTTCCAACACCAATTACGGTTTCCAATTCCGACTCCCGATGCTCCCAAAACACTAAAAACAAAACAACCTCTAACCTCCAGAATCTGCATACAAAAACCCAAAACCGCCAAGCTATTCTTCAATGAGAAGAACTGCCTCTTATAGGCTTGCAAGTACATGGAAACCTCCTTAACTACTTTTGAGGTGTATGAGCTGACTTCTGGGGTCGAATTAGGGTTTTTGGTTATGTTTTTCCACCTTGGTTCATTATGCCATGGTCCTCGAATTAGTTGGAAAACAAATTAACAATAGAAAACCCAAAATAACTTTGGATTAACCCCGAAACCGCTAGCTGTCAGCATTAACCAGGCGGGTTGGACAACTCATGTGAGCGCTGGACAAGGCCCGCAGTCAGCGCGCCGACGGTTCCGATTTGTGGTTACAATAAACTCCATCCGGTTGACGTTTGACTCCCAACTGCTCACATGCTGCGCGTTGCGGCTTTCTCTGATGTGGTTAGAGGCCAACGCTTAGTGCTGCGGTCAAGACAATTGTTAACTCCAAGGCTTACACACTGTATCTTTATCCATTCACATGACACGGTGCTAACCGTTGCGGTTAGGGACTTGCAATATGGTTATTTGTAATGTTTTGTTATGTTTTATGTTTTGCAAAGGCCCGAGGGTTATACATTGTTTTTTAATGGGTTGCAATGTATTTAAATACATAGGTTTTGTTTAGGACTAGGGTTTTAGCATAGAATTTGAATTTATACATGGTTTTAGGCATGAATTTGATCAGGGTTTTAGGTTTAGTTTTAGTCATTAGGACTTAGATGTAGGATTAGGGTTTAGGTCTAGAATTTTAAAAACCCTTTTACAATCTTTCGTCACAATATGACATAAAACCACATGTCTATCATTGACTCCATCTATCTTTGCAACGAAAACCTCGATGATGAACTTATGCCATGGATGACACCCTAACGACATATCAAACCTCTGCGATGGATGACACAACCATGTCGACACCAATCATGTTTGTCGAACGACAAAACACATGTCGTCGAGCAAACCCTAGGGAACTGTCGATGAACTCAAGTCGACAACCAGGCGCTAAACCATCTTCGCTGAATGCCATGAAAACCTATGAACATTACCTGAATAACCTGATCATAACCAACACTATCGAAACTGAACGACACCCATAAATTGAGGCGACGACGACACTGAACACATATGAAATTGAATCAACGGATCCCCCTGGATCATATTAATTAGATTATCTTTCATCAAGCAATTACCAAATTATATGTGTATGAAGATCACAAGAACAAGAGACACAAGATGTAGGCACTCAGGCAGGGAAAAACCCTATAAGGGGAAAACCCAGTCAATAACTCTTCCTTTAGTATATTCAAATCAAGATGAGACACTTCTAGACTTCTTAAACCTAGAAAAAGACCTCCTCCAACCACTAAGTTGACCCTTCCCTACAACAGATGATCTTGAAAAAATATTCCAAGTGATAGCTTCCTAGCAATAACTTCAGTCCAAACTTTTGGCCCCTCAGCAACATAACTTCGAACCCCAACTTCAGAGTTTCAGACCTACAGTAGACACATATTTTTGACCCCAACAATTGCCCAAAAAATTTTGCACATGTGAGAGAAAGATAGCCCAAAAATTGTCTTAGATTTTCCCTTTAAACTTTGTCCTCTTTTAGCTACTTCGCACTATTTTTCTGCCTCTCTTGGTTGAAGATCGAACTTGTTGAGTGAATGTGACAAATAGGTCGAATTGCCTCTTCTTATAAAGTATTTCTGTTGGGTCGAATTGCCTCTTCTTATATAGTCTTTTTGTTGGGTCGAATTACCTCTTCTTATGTAGTCTTTCTGTTGGGTCAAATTAAGCTCATGTAGGTCAACTTATTGGGGACAGGGCCGACTTGGTGTGGAGGTGAAAATTTACCTTTTTGACTAAAAAATAATTCTTTTTACATGTACAAAAGCTCAAGAAGGGTCTAATAAAAATGACAATGCCTCTAATGACTCAAGACAAAACCTAGAAGCCTTCAATGGAGGCTTTGATCTAGAAAACATTGACCAAAGCATGAAACCCATGCTTTAATAAGTCATTTTCTTTAATAATAAATTTTCTTTTTGACAAGTACAATTATGAAGACCGAAGCTAGTTACATTCTTCAACACTCCCTCTTAACTAGGGAGGTATTCATAATTACATACATATGAGAGTACATGGAATATTTCAAAATGAAATGAACTACGAAGAGTTTTAGCACACTTAGTGCTTCAGACTAGATACCTTATCAGGGTAATCTATCCGGGTGGGACTAAGATGGACTCAAGATTTCGGCCACTCTAAGTACCATCAAGCTTGCTTGTTAACCATCAACCTAGGGATTTAGGTGTGTATCCAAGGTCAAATCTCCATGACCAATGCCACCCTCCCTCTTTAGGATCTAGAAAGCAACACAAAGGTCGATCAAATGTCCTCCCAAGAATCCACCATTAGTTTTTTCATCTCTCCTTCTCGACCAAATCTCTAATATCAACTAACCCAAGCATTCTTCTAAAATATTCAAACTTATTTTTTGGAAGAGATTTCGTTAGTACATCAACTACTTGTTCATCTGTCGGAATATGTAGAAAATCCTGTAGATTCACAAGCTCATGCAATGTACTAAAGAAAAAGACAATAATCTACTTCTACTTTCAACCAGTGAAAGCGAATAGATCGATGAAAACAATATGAACAAGAAGAAGATAAATCAATGGCACATAACACAAGATGCATCTTGGGAAAGCCACTGCTCAAAACCCCGCTATTTGTATTGCATATATCAAAAATATGAGTGAAGATACAAATATTGTTCTCACTAGAACAATTATGCATAAGTATGCTCAACGCTCTCATCTCACAAGCTAGCTCAAGCCAAATCCTTAGCCTATTCAACACCTCTCCAAGCCCCTAATCTCTTGCGTAATTCCTAGGATGAATAACATGTATTTAAAGGGAATTCATGCTTCCAAAACTGCGCAATCCAAACATAGGATTAATCTTTGATGCATGCATGATAATTACACTCCAGTAAATAATACCACTGATAGTACATTGTCCCTACACTCTAGTCTCAATTGGGTTCTTCTCAAAATCAACATGCATGAGTTTAAGATGAGGGAATCTTGAGTTAACTGGAGTAGCACTAGTGGATGCATTAGTGTACCAACTAACCGTTAGTCCTCGATTAGTTCCAAAAACAATTTAGAACTAATTTAACTGAACTTAACTTAGTAAACAAAGTGATCTAATTTCCAACTCAACTTAAACTCATACTAGACCCCTAAAACTTAGGGAGAACATATACATGACTACAAAAAGACTTCCAACTTGAAATTCCTAAGCTAATTAAGTTAATTAAACTTAATTAAATATTTACAAGTTGCTATGAGAATAGAATTCGATTTAAATTCTCAGAGTTTAATTCAAGGACAAATTAAACTGGAATTTCTTGTTGCCATTTCTCAACATAATATATTGTAGCTTCATGGCCCCATCTTCTAACAAGCTCCTAATATAGTGGTTCTTGTTGATATGCTTCGTCCTTGCATGGAATACGAGGTCTTGAGACATCTTGATGTTTCTTTGATTATCACAACTTATAACTGTAGGATCTAGAGGTTTTCTAAAAAAATCTAACAATAAATTCCTCAACCATACAACTTCCTTTCCTACTTCACATGCAACAACATATTCTGCTTCAACACTACTTAACACAACAAGATATTGTTTTCTACTCATCCATGAAATCATCGCAAATCCCAAATTAAAACATCCACTGGTAGTGCTTCTTCCATCAGTCTCACTGCCACTCCAATTGAAATTTGTAAAACCTATTAACTTAACTTCATTTCCATCATATTTTAGGTAGTTATGTATAGTACCATGTAGATATCTCAAAATATGCTTGGAAGTTATCCAATGGTCATGACAAGGCTCCAACTGAAATTGACTAAGAACATTTACAACAAAACATATATCAGGTCTCGTATTTACCAGGTACATCAGGGAGCCCACTAACTTACGATAGCTAGTAGGATCAATGAGAATAGAGTTGGAGCTTCTCAACTTCTTGAGATTAGTGATCATGGGAGTAGTCATAGGCTTGGAATCCATCATATTGATTCTCTGCAATATCTCGGTTATGTATCTCCCTTGACCCATATATATCTCTTTGGGTCTCTGCTAGACTTCCAAGCCCAAGTAATAGTGAATAAGTCCCAAATCTTGCATTTCAAATTCGGCTACCAGCATTTTCTTGCATTCTTGTATTTTGTGCTCCACACCTATAATAAACAAATAATCCACATATATTAGTATAATGAATGGTTCATTCTTCACCACCTTGATGTAGAGAATTGTGTCTGAAAACTTTTGCCAAACCAATTCTTAAGAGATATGCATCCATTCTTGCATACCATTCCCTAGGAGCTTACTTCAAGCCATATAGAGATTTCTTGTGTGTGAAAACATTTGTATCCCTGCTATTTATTTTGAAACTTTTTTGGTTGTTCAATGTACACTTCTTTATCAACGGTTCCATTTAGAAATGTTGTTTGGACATCCATTTGATGGATATTCCATCGCTAGGGAAACCAAAGATCTTATAGTAGTATCTGTTAGCGCTTGGAATTCACCTAGGCTGAGATAGACAAACTCTCAAGGCTACATCAAACCATTTCACCTCGTAGCTAGCCCTACGAGGTATGAGAAGGCTCTCTCGGGTCAGATTCGGTAGATCTTTCAATATAATAAGCTGACCAATTAGGATCAAAGATATTAGGCTAGTAAATTGATAAGGGAGGTTGATTTAAAGATTTTTGGTTTTTTGGTGGCAATTGGAGGGAGTGCAATTCAGGGTGCGGGGATTGAGCACAGTTTTTGCAGGGGGATCTTTGGGGCAAGGTAGGAGTGAGCGCTGATGCCTTAATCTGAGATGGATGATCAGGGATGATAGAGAAGGAGCTAAAGAGGGCAAACAACCATTTGAATCCTCTCTAGATAGCAGAAAACATAAATTTTGAACAAACTAAAAAGCTGAGCATGTCAAAGCATGTATTCAAACTTTACCACTTCATCTGTCCAAATAGAAGCAAAGAGAGATGTGGAATACATAAACAAACTTACAAGAACATGTAGAGAACACACCATCAGCACAACAATCCACAAGAATCCACAAGGATGTCTGCAAAACCCTGGCCTTCCTTTTTTCTAAATTGCAGAGATAGATGTACAATATACAATAAAAACTTTCTCACACAATAGCCACCTTCCACCTCTCAAAATGAACTAGAAACACCATAATATAGGCCAAGCTAACCTCTTCCCGTGGGGGCTGCAGAGTCGAAGCTCATCCTTCTAGGAGCAGTTTGAAACTAATTCGAAACTAAGCAACTAGATAATAGGGGAAGCTCAACAACTTGCCCCTTTTATTACTTAGTAACTGATTTCATGCATTAAATTATTCCTTTTTTACATCAAGGGAAGCTTCTTAGAAAGAGTAAAAGAGAGTAAAATCTATCCGTGTCATGAAAATATTACATTTATCCATCATCTACAAGTAAAAATGATCAACATAGTCGAAAACAGTGGTTTTTTTGACCAAAAAGTCAATTCTCCCAAAGTTTGCTCTCACGTCCGCGCCCCCTGGCTCTCATGTCCGCGCACCTTTGCAGCAACTTTTGAGTGGGTTCCACTGGTCCAAATCAGGTGCAAGATGGCTCATTGGAAAGCTTGGTCTGTCTACTTTCCATCCCAAGTGGAATTTCTGAATTTGGAGTTGTTTTGCCCCCTCAAAAACCATTTCTCCCAAGGTCACTTTCTGCAACTCAAAAAGTGGGCAGAAAGTCATTTTTTTGATGTATTTTGAGCTTTTGGAGGCTCAAATCTCAAAATCAGGCTTCTCCCAAGTATTGGTAATTTTTCTCTTTGCATGCCCTTTCCAAAAATGCCAAGTTTTCAAAATTCCGAGCAGTCTTCCAAAATGGTCTCACCCGGGGTGAGACCATTCAAATGCCAAAACCTGTAATTTTACCAAAAATTTGCAAAATGCTCCAAAATTCTCAAAATTTTCAGATTTTGATGCTAGATCAAGGCTGATCAGTA
>APFE031721703.1:0-12576 GCA_000404065.3 Pinus taeda | reverse complement strand
TCATCCCTGGGCGAATTCAGAGAGGCAAGTGTCATAGGAGAAGTTTCTGGAAGATTCCATGATGATCCACCTTGCAAACTGTCTCTGCCATTTGTCTACTCTCACCCATCACACCCTATAGAAGGGCTTTCTAGTATGCATCACACCCTTTACACTGAGCAGGTGAGATGCATCGCACCCTCTACACTGGGCAGTCTGTGTGGTTCAGTTTTGACTAGTTCTGAGCAGTTTTCTGTGGAGAACTTCTGGGAGATGATGTAATCAGCTGACCTTGTTCCTTTAGGGCATGAAGCAACACTTTTAGGGACTTAGGATCCCTTGGTTTATGGACATGTATGATTGGGGTTGAAGTGCCCAAAAATGTCTATAACAGCTGCCCCCTAAAGCATGAGGTCGTTAATCTTTTGATGTCGGGTGAAATGCTTTATCATGAGGATCCAAAGTTTTTTGGAGCTGGAAGGTGACCTGTAATAAGATATAATACAATACATTATCTTCATAATATTTTTCATGATCTAGCTGAGGCGGTCATTCCCATGCTCAGCTTTATAAATTCATTTTCATGTACATAGGACAGACAACCGTCTCTGTAGTAAATTGATGATTCGGACGGATTCATCATCCTTTGATTTGGATGATCATCTGTTCGGCAATGATGTACATTTTATGTATTTATATTCCTGAATATATCACAGCTCAGATGGATGAAACTAGATCTAGGGTCTTCAAAACTCGTTCAAACTTCACTCGGAGTACAAGTCGATCCATATGAAAGATGTTCTGGAGTCTAACATGGAAAGATATCGCCTGATTACCAGCCAATGATATAAGTCGTTAACAGGCACGAGAGGAATCACCAATAATGACAATGACCCTCAAGGTACTACAGTACAATTTGTGTGGTGTGAAAAAGGGACTTGGCGTCAAACACCACGCAAAATCTCTCGGTCGAAGTCCATTGATGTAAACCTATCGCCGAAAGTGAGAAACTTGCCATTGAGGCATGCAAGCTTCAAAGTACTGAAAGGGGTTGTTCCTAGGTCGACTTCTTGGAAATGAGCTAATTTCGAGAAGAAGTGACCCGTCGTAGGAGGGCCTTAATGAATCCCACATCTACGACATGGAATGGAGCAAATGATTTTGGAGGTGAAAACGATATGATGATACAGGGTTCAGGGTGGCGGTCATGAAAGAATGGAGCGTGAATGTATTGTAGTCGATGAGACACATCTGAATTCTCTGAGCGACTTCTCTTGAAAATACCGACGACACTGAAAATGGATTGGTAGTGTTAGCCCCAAAGATGGATGGTGTGACAGACCAATGGTGATATGACCGGTGAATGAAATAACCCAACCCGACTTGGACGTGGAGTGAAAGTGTCATGTTCAAGAGCGACTTGATACCAATAAAGTTTCTTCAATTTTTCTTCCCAATTTTTCCCCAGTCATTGCTGACCAGTACCTCTTTATTTTTATCAAGCTTGAGGAGGATAAAATATGCTTGTTCTATAATCCGCCCTTCAGGCAAACCCGTCACTATGTTTTAATGAGCCTAGTGACAGTGAAACTCGTTCTCGTCCATTTGGACAAGTTTGTCGCTATTGATTTTTAACGAGTTTAACGACAATGATAACTCGGTCCTTTTTCAATTTTAGAGAGTCTGAAAAGGGACGGAAAGGAAACTCCAATAATCCTTTTTCATCATATAATCCCTTAAGTCCGAAAAAGTGTAAAATAATATGAAAGGGAAGAATTTTTGGTAGTTTTAACGAGTTGAACAAGACAAGCGCTCGATATTTTTGTGCAATAATCCCTCAGGTCCAAAAATATTAAAATCTAGAGGAGGGATAGCACTTCCGATGACTTTAACAAGCCAGAGAGGCCAATAGCTTGGAAATATTTTCATATTTTACAAGTCAGGGGAAAAGAGCTTAAAGGAGACTCGTGTTTTGAGGAACGAGTGATAATTTCGGGTAGTAGCTGATTCCAGGTAAGGTTTGGAATTTTCCAATCACGACAGTGTCACAAGGATGGCTATCAAGATCACTTGTCACAGCTGTTCCTCAAAAGGGTAAACAATCAAATGGAGGCGTATGATCGGCTAAAACAGAGTGGAGGTGATGATGAGAACATGACCAAGGCTTAAAAGCTGATGATAATGCATTCACAATGGTTATTTACTGGAAATTGGTTCATTTTTTAATGAGCTTAAACTCTGGGGGAAACATTTTCTCATTGCTTAGGTTTAATTTTTAATGAGCTTGAACTTCATATAAAAACTGCTTGTGCCAGTCATATAATAAGGATATCTCATCGATAGGTTCAATTTTTATGGAGCTTGCACCATTTGAAACTTTGCTCTGCATCCTTTCTTTATGCAAGTTAGGAACGACTAATCCTACGAGTTTAAAGGGTTTGAGAATCTACAAACTAAGAAAATAAATGATCGCTGTTCGCTTGCATGCAAAAAGGTTTACATGCCCTGGGTATAGTGAAAAATTTCCAGGCTACCATTTATAAGTTCTCGCATTTGCAAGATAGTTTCCATCCACATAGCAGATAGAAACACTTCCTGGCTTTGTCCATCTAGACAAAGGTGATTCTAACTCCAACCACCTAACCTTAATGAGGGAATCTTATTCTGGTCTAACCCCATTTTCCTATACGGACGGGTGTCGGACCAGTCATTCTCCTTCACAGAAACCTACTCTATGCCTAGAGTTTCCCTACTGGAGTAGGCCAGGGTGCATGCCCCCTGGGTTTCAGTCATGTCCTCCTGAATTACTTGCGCTTTTCAGGTGGATGGACTGGAGATTGATGAGACATTCCTTGCGTGAAAAGACCATTCAGGGATGGCATTTGACTATTAGCTATGTGTGAGCCAGGGAATGAAAGCTGGTCTACGAGCTGGACCACTCAGCCTTCATGCTGAAAAAAAATTACTCTAAAGAGTGAGGAGACAATGGCTCCCATGCTATAAATATAGTCGCGCCCAAGGAGTATATTATAATCTAGAGGTCCTTGGACTACCATTACGTTCATATAAATGGTTTTCCTTCTCAACATTATGGGCACATTGGCAAGGATCCCTAACGGTTGACTGGTTCCTTTGTCAAATCCTGTCATATTTCTCATCTTAGGCAGAAGCGATGGCAAACCAAGCGCTTTCCAAGCAGTTGAGGAAAGGATACTCATAGAAGCCCCTTCATCTATGATGGTACTAGCCATGACCATTCTGTAAGCTTGTACAATGATTCAGAATGGTACACTGGTCGGTAAATGGGGTCTGCCTAGTAGATTCCAATCAAAGGAAATGACTAGGTTGCTTGGAGGTGGGATTGAATAGATGGTTGGATACGACCCTAATGAACTTCCTTCCTATGGTAAAGGAATGGGTAGATTGCCCCCATGTTCGTCGGAGTCTCTGTTTACGAAAAGAATTTGAACGGTGTCATTCTCATTCTCTCCGGTGACTGTATCATTTGAAGATGAACCTTCTGAAGGAAAGACCGGGTCAACTGCCGCCTCAACCTTTTGAATTTTGTCTAGTATGGATTCAAAGGGTTTATCTTCAATGATAGATGCTTTGATCGACCACAATGGCATGTCAGTCGGATTTTCAACCAGTGATGGACTCGGCAAGAGTTTCTTATATCCAGGAGGAAGCCGTAGTGGTGAAGCCGGATGGTTATCCAAAACTCTTTTAGCTTCATCTAAGAAGGGACAACGGTGGACGACGTGATCACCTTCACATATTTTGCAAGGAAATTTGCATTTCCTTTACTGTCTAGATACTTCGCTTTCACTAGTTGACGGTGTACTTTCAACATGATCATCAGAGGTTGACAACACCAGATTGTGTAAACAAGGAGACCGGTCCCTTAAGATCTGAGGGATGCAAGGACAATCCCGATGATAGTGGTCTCCTTTGCAAATGACACATGGAGATTTAGGTTTAGACGGTGCAGTGTGAGGATTTTTGCTAGACGATGCTTGGTTGCCCCCTTTCGCTTTTAGCTCCTTCTTCTTCTTTTCTTTCTTCTCCTTCTGCGTCTTCTTCTTCTTAGTTACTTTACCTTTAGCTTTACCAGCTTCATCAAGCGAAGAGAAAGGAGGAGAGGGAGAAACGGATGAAGTAGAAGGTTGGGGGGTAACTCTAGCATCATCTAGTTGCTGATTTGATTGCTCAGGAATCGCGGTGGTTTGAACGACAAAGGTCGAGAAGAGCCATATTGGCAAGTCGAATGTCAATCCTGGAAGTGATGATGTAGCCATATGAGGTGCACCAACATCTCCCCAAGAGGAGAAGGGACTAGGATTTCCTTCAGGGGGAAACCCTTGGTTGGTGGACTCCATTTTCTCAACCTAAGATTAACAAGGGAACAGTGACGTTATTCCAATTAAAATAAATTTTATATGCTTTGACACAACTTGTTTTTTCAATTTTTAAGAGTCGAGAAAAAACAAAAGATGACCCTAGTCACCTTTGATTTTTAATGAGCCCGATGTGACAAGTGCTCAGATGGACCTTTTCCTTTAAGGAGTCTGAAAAGGAACAAAAGAGACTACTCTGGAAATCTAGATAGAGGGATTACCAAACCAATCGCAAAACTGCAGAATAATTTTTATGGTACGGTAGTCAATCTTCCTGAATGCTGTGTTCAGTGCATTGCGATCGATAGGGCGACAAACACGGCTTACTAAGGATAACAGATATAGCCTATGGTGGTCTCCCAATATATACTCAATGGTACGTGGGAGAACAAGTCCGTACTAGCACTTGTCATCTCAAAGAGGAGGAATCACCCAACTCACAATGAAAGTGACAGTTACCAGGCTTTACGACGTCGGAATATGTCTCTAGCCTAGACTTCTGAATGTTGTGCATTAGGTTCCAAAGCATTTTTATGTTCACTGAATTTATTTTACAATTGATATTGCTTAAGAAATTTGCCTTTCAAGTTCACCGCGTGATGTAGATATACAATTCCTAAAATGCAATCTAAGATGATAAACAATCATTTAATCTTCTTTTTGCAATGAAAATCCTAACTACTAAGGAAAGAGAATTGAGGTTCTTTCAACATAGAGCACAGAGCACACACTATATGCACTGTCCTAAATCAAATCAACAAGCAGTCTGAATGCAAATGCACATGCATGTATTTGTTGTCAGCCTTCTTAATGTGTGAATGACAAGAAGAATGCTAAGTACAAATTTGAATTATCTTTTCAAAGCGACAATACTAACAAATTTCTCTTCAAAACGAAAGGAAGATAACGACGACACTTTGCAATTTCGAATTGAAAATTGTTTTTGACACTTGAAAAACTACTAATTCAAATCAAATACAAGATTAATAGTATAATCGACCATCAAGAACAGTAGGATTCTCTTCTATGACTGAAAACAACACTTGCGGCACTTCCAAATCAAGAAACGACAGTCTGATTACGCTACTTATTTGTAAAAGAGAACTAAAAATGGCACACAATACATAAAAAAATTTACAGTTCTTTGCACAATGGAGGTGGAATGATGAAAAGGAAGGGGGTTTCCACAGTGGTATACTGATCAAAGACAGCAAAACTCATGAATAGAGTTGAAGAGAGTGAAGAAAAACCAAAGTCTGAAGGACAAATTAACTTTTTCTAACCATCACACCTATTACACAGGGAATCCAGTATGCATCCCACCTACTGCACACGGGAGGTGCGATGCATACAAACTTCCTTGAAGAGAGGGTGTGATGGTACCAATGCGATACTTTTACTTGGTCTTTGGTCACAATTTGTAGTTCAGTTCAAGGATTTAGGCCAAGCAAGTGATGTTCAGTAAATATAAATCACAGGTGCTGATCTATTGAGATTACTAGAGCCACCACTAGGGCAATCAGAATGTTTTCAGATCGATTGTTCAATTTATAAACAGAAGCCAGAGATAGACTGAAGCAACATTGATCTACTTTGCACTTTCATAGCAAATGTAGTTCGAAGGCTAGTTGGCTTGACTTCAGGCTCCGTCTGTAAGTTTATAAAACAGAAAAATATAGACAAGCAAACAATCTATTCGCTCCCCAATGGAGTCGCCATTTTGTTATCGGGAAATCTAGTGTCCACTCGGAGCTACTAGTCCCACTAAGACTGGTAGCTATCTTAGAAACAAATAAACTAAAACCACTTTTGCTTTCCTTTATGAGAAGTAGATAAGAGGGGAACAAAGGACACCAACGTCAGTCTTGCGCTTGGTTCCTTGCTTGGTTCCTCTCCCTTCTGATAGATCTTTGTCGCTCCTTATTCGTCTACCCAGCTTCAAAGAGCACCTATGGAATCAAAGCAGGATAATACTATCGAAGAACAAAGATCTACAATCATAAGCAATACAGGACTATATATGTATTGACCACACAAATGCATATATCGTCAAACATACAAGAATGCAGAGGAAAACTTGAATAGCTTTATTAATATCAAGAATAGCAAAGAGGATTACAACCAATTGTTCTAACCCAGCGTCATCCTCTCAGCATGAAAGCCCTTCTTCACCTCATGAAAATCTTAGATCACCCAACACTATGATGTTGCACCAGGAAACCAACAGAACTTCCTTACAAGATACAAGATTCCAGCCTCTGGATCTCTGTGATGAGGGATCCATATATAGATGATTGCAGGGGGTGAGTTAGCTTCTGGGATTTTGATTAGTGTCCTCTCTTTGATAGTTCCTGATTCCACTTAGAGATTGATGATCTCTTACTCATCCCTGGGTGAATTCAGAGAGGCAAGTGTCATAGGAGAAGTTTATGGAAGATTCCATGACGATCCACCTTGCAAACTGTCTCTTCCATTTGTCTACTCTCGCCCATTGCACCCTATAGAAGGGATTTCCAGTATGCATCACACCCTTTACACTGAGCAGGTGAGATGCATCGCACCCTTTGCACTGGGCAGTCTGTATGGTCTAGTTTTGACCAGTTCTGAGCAGTTGTCTGTGGAGAAATTATGGGAGATGATGTAATCAGCTAACCTTGTTCCTTTAGGGCATGAAGCAACAATTTTAGGGACTTAGGATCCCTTGGTTTATGGACATGTATGATTGGGGTTGAAGTGCCCAAAAATGTCTATAACAGTTAGTTGATTACATCATCTCCCAAACTTTCTCCACAGAAAACTGCTCAGAACTGGTCAAAACTGGACCATACAGAATACCCAGTGTAGAGGGTGCGATGCATCTCACCTGCTCAGTGTAAAGGGTGCAATGCATATTGGAAAGCCCTTTTTTAGGGTACGATGGGCAAGAATGGACAAATGGTAGAAACAGTTTGCGAGGTGGAGGATCATGGAACCTTCCAGAAACTTCTCCTCTAACACTTGTCTCTCTGAATTTGCCCAGGGATGAGTAAGAGATCATCAATCTCCAAGTGGAATCAAGAACTATCAGAGAGAGGACACTAATCAAAATCCCAGAAGCTGACTCACCCCCTTGCAATCATCTATATATGGATCCCTCATCACAGAGATTCAGGGACTGGAATCTTGTATCTTGTAAGGAAGTGTTGTTGGTTTCCTGGTGCAACATCATAGTGTTGGGTGATCTAAGCTTTTCATGAGGTGAATAAGGGCTTTCATGCTAAGAGGATGACGCTGGGTCAGAAGAAAAGGTTCTAATCCTATTTTCTATTCTTGATATTAATAAATCTATTCAAGTTTTCCTCCACATTCCTGTATGTTTGATGATATATACATTTGTGTGGCCAATACATATCTGGTCCTGTATTGCTTATGATTGTAGATCTCTGTTCTTCGATAGTATTATGATTATTTGATTCTACAGGTGCTCTTTGAAGCTGGGTAGATGAAGAAGAAGTGGCAACAATCTCTCAGAAAGGAGAGGAACCAAGCAAGGAACCAAGTGAAAGACTGAGGTTGGTGTCCTTTGTTCCCCTCTTATCTACTTCTCATAAAGGAAAGTGAAAGTAGTTTTAGTTTGTTTGTTTCTAAGATAGCTACCAATCTTAGTGGGACTAGCAGCTCCGAGTGGAAACTAGATTTCCCGATAACAAAATGGTGACTCTGCTGGGGAGAGAATAGATTGTTCGCTAGTCTATATTTGTTTGTTTTATAAACTTACAGATGGAGCTTGAAGTCAAGCCAGCTGGCCTTCGAACTGCATTTTCTATGCAAGTGCAAAGTAGATCAATGCTACTTCAGTCTATCTCCGAGT
The DNA here is from genome assembly GCA_000404065.3 of Pinus taeda. Lineage (NCBI taxonomy): Eukaryota > Viridiplantae > Streptophyta > Pinopsida > Pinales > Pinaceae > Pinus > Pinus taeda. Next base: position 4,350 of record APFE031721703.1, on the reverse strand, counting down.
TTTGTTTATAAATTGAACAATCGATCTGCAAACATTCTGATTGCCCTAGTGGTGGCTCTAGTAATATCATTAGATCAGCACCTGTGATTTATATTTACTGAACGTCACTTGCTTGGCCTAAATCCCTAAAATGAACTACAAATTGTGACCAAAGACCAAGTAAAAGTCTCGCACTAGTACCATCGCACCCTCTCTTCAATAAAGTTTGTATGCATCGCACCTCCCATGTGCAGTAGGTGGGATGCATACTGGATTCCCTGTGTAACAGGTGCGATGGTCAGAAAAGGTTAATTTTTCCTTCAGACTTTGGTTTTTCTTCACTCTCTTCAGCTCTATTCAGGAGTTTTGCTGTATGTGATCAGTATACCACTGTGGAAACCCCCTTCCTTTTCATCATTCCGCCTTCATTGTGCAAATAACTGTAAATGTTTTTATGTATTGTGCGCCATTTTTAGTTCTCTTTTACAAAGACGTAGCGTAATCAGACTGCTGTTTCTTGATTTGGAAGTGTCGTAAGTGTCGTTTTCAGTCATAGAAGAGAATCCTATTGTTCTTGATGGTCAATTATATTGTTACTCTTATATTTGATTTGAATTAGTGTTTTTTCAAGTGTCGAAAGCAGTTTTCAATTCAAAATCACAAAGTGTCATCGTTATCTTCCTTTCATTTTGAAGAGAAATTTGTTAGTATTGTCGCTTTGAAAAGATAATTCAAATTTGTAATTAGCATTCTTCTTGTAATTCACACATTAAGAAGGCTGAAAACAAATACATGCATGTGCATTTGCATTTAGAATGCTTGTTGATTTGATTTAGGGCAGTGCATATAGTGTGTGCTCTATGCTCTATGTTGAAAGAACCTCAGTTCTCTTTCCTTAGTAGCTAGGATTTTCATTGCAAAAGAATATTAAACAATTGTTTATCATCTTAGATTGCATTTTAGGAAATATATATCTACATCACGCAGTGAACTTGAAATGCAAATTTATTAAGCAAGATCAACTGTAAAATAAATTCAATGAACATAAAAACGCTTTGGAACCTAATGCACAACATTTAGAACTCTAGGCTAGAGACGTATTCCGGCGTCGTAAATCCTCGTAACTGTCACTTTCATTGTGGGTTGGGTGATTCCTCCTCTTTGAGACAACAAGTGCTAGTACGAACTTGTGCTCCCACGTACTGTTGAGTATATATTGGGAGACCATAATAGGCTCTATCCTTTATCCTTAGGAAGCCGTGTTTGTCGCCCTATCGATCGCAATGCACTGAACACATAATTTGGGAAGATTGACTGCCGTACCGTAAAAAGTATTCTACAGTTTTGCGATTGGTTTGGTAATCCCTCTGTCTAGATTTCTAGAGTAGTCTCTTTCATTCCTTTTCAGACTCCTTAAAGGAAAAGGTCCATCTGAGCACTTGTCACTTCGGGCTCATTAAAAATCGAAGGCGGCTAGAGTCATCTTTTGTTTTTTCTCGACTCTTAAAAATTGAAAAAAAGAGTTGTGTCAAAGCGTCTAAAATTTATTTTAATTGGAATAACGCCACTGTTCCCTTGTTGATCTTAGGTTGAGAAAATGGAGTCCACCAACCAAGGATTTCCCCTTCGAGGAAATCCTAGTCCTTTCTCCTCTTGGGGAGATGTTGGTGCACCTCATATAGCTACATTATCACTTCCGGGGTTGACAATCGGCTTGCCAATATGGCTCTTCTCGACCTCTGTCGTTCAAACCACTGTGATTCCTGAGAAATCAAATTAGCAACTAGATGATGCTAGAGTTACCCCCCAACCTTCTACTTCATCCGTTTCTCCCTATCCTCCTTCCTCTTCACTTGATGAAGCTGGTAAAGCTAAAGATCAAGTAACTGAGAAGAAGAAGAAGTAGAATGAGAAGAAAGAAAAGAAGAAGAAGGAGATAAAAGCGAAAGGGGGGCAACCATGCGTCGTCTAGCGAAAATCCTCACACTGCACCGTCTAAACCTAAATCTTCATGTGTCATTTGCAAAGGAGACCACTATCATCATGATTGTCCTTACATCCCTCGGATCTTAAGGGACTGGTCTCCTCGTTTGCACAATCCGGTGTCGTCAACCTTTGATGATCATGTTGAAAGTACACCGTCAACTAGTGAAAGTGAAGTATCTGGACAGAAAAGGAAATGCAAATTTCCTTGTAAACTGTGTGAAGGCGATCAGGTCATCCACTATTGTCCCTTCCTAGATGAAGCTAAAAGAGTTTTGGATAACCGTCCGGCTTCACCGCTATGGCTTCCTCCTAGATATAAGAAACTCTTGCCGAGTCCATCATAGGTTGAAAATCCGACTGACATGCCTTTGTGGTCGGGCGAAGCGTCTATCATTGAAGATAAACCCTATGAATCCATACCAGACGAAAGTCAAAAGTTCGAGGCAGTAGTTGACCTGGTCTTGCCTTCAGAAGGTCCATCTTCAAATGATACAGTCACCGGAGAGAATGAGAATGACACCTTTCAAATTCTTTTCATAAACACAGACTCCGATGAACATGGGGGCAATCTACCCATTCCTTTACCGCAGGAAGGAAGTTCGTTAGAGTCGTATCCGGCCGTCTATTTGGTCCCACCTCCAAGCAACCTAGTTGTTTCCTTCGATTGGAATCTACTAGGCAGACCCCGTTTACCGGCTAGTGTACCATTCTGAATCATTGTACAAGCTTACAAAATGGTCATGGTTGGTACCATCATAGATGAAGGGGCTTCTGTCAGTATCCTTTCCTCAATTGCTTGGAAAGCGCTTGGTTCACCATCACTTTTGCCTGAGATGAGAAATCTGATAGGCTTTGACAAAGGACCTAGTCGACCGTTAGGGATCCTTCCCAATGTGTCCATAACGTTGAGAAGAAAAACCGTTTATATGAACGTAATGGTAGTCCAAGGACCTCTAGATTATAATATACTCCTTAGGCATGACTATATTTATAGCATATGAGCCATTGTCTCCTCACTCTTTAGAGTAATGTGCTTTTTGCATGAAGGCCGAGTGGTCCAGCTCGTAGACCAGCTTTCGTTCCCTAACTCACACATAGCTAATAGTAAAATGCCATCACTGAATAGTATTTTCACGCAAGGAATGTCTCATCAATCTCCAGTCCATCCACCTGAAAAGTGCGAGTAATTCGGGAGGACATGACTGAAACCCAGGGGGCATGCACCCTGGCTTGCTTCGGCAGGGAAACTCTAGGTATAGAGTAGGTTTCCGCGAAGGAGAATGACTGGTCCGACACCTGTTCGTATAGGAAAAGGGGGTTAGACCGGAATAAGATTCCCTCGTCAAGGTTAGGTGGTTGGAGTTATAATCACCTTTGTCTAGATGGACTGAGCCAGGAAGTGTTTCTATCTGCTATGTGGATGGAAACTATCTTGCAGATACGAGAAATTCTAAATGGTAGCCTGGAAATTTTTCATTGTACCCAGGGGCATGCAAGCGAAGAGTGATCATTTATTTTCTTAGTTTTTATATTCTAAAACCCTTTAAACTCGTAGGATTGGTCACTCCTAGCTTGCATAACGAAAGGATGTGGAGCAAAGTTTCGAATGGTGCAAGCTCCATAAAAATTGAACCTATTGATGAGATATCCTTATTATATGACTAGCACGAGCAGTTTTTATGTGAAGTTCAAGCTCGTTAAAAATTAAACCTAAGCAATGATAAAATGTTTCCCCCAGAGTTTAAGCTCATTAAAAAATGAACCAATTTTCGGTAAATAACCATTGTGAATGCATTATCATCAACTTTTAAGCCTTGGTCGTGTTCTCATCATCACCTCCACTCTGTTTTAGCCGATCATATGCCTCCATTTGATTGTTTACCCTTTTGAGGAACAGTTGTGATGAGTGATCTTGCTAGCCATCCTTGTGACACTATCATGATTGGAAAATTCCAAACCTTACCTGGAATCAGCTGCTACCCGAAATTATCGCTCGTTCCTCAAAAAACGAGTCTCCTTTAAGCTCTTTTCACCTAACTCGTAAAATATGAAACTATTGCCGAGCTATTGGCCTCTCCGGCTTGTTAAAGTCATCAGAAGTGCTATCCCTCCTCTAGATTTTAATCCTTTTGGACCTAAGGGATTATTGCACAAAAAGATCGAGCGCTTGTCTTGTTCGGTTCATTAAAACTACCGAAAATTCATCCCTTTTGTATTATTTTACACTTTTTCGAACTTAACGGATTATATGACGAAAAAGGATTATTGGAGTTTCCTTTCCATCCCTTTTTAGACTCTCTAAAATTGAAAAAGGACCGAGTTATCATTGTCGTTAAACTCGTTAAAATCAATAGCGACAAACTTGTCCAAATGGACGAGAACGAG
>APFE031721699.1:0-10434 GCA_000404065.3 Pinus taeda | reverse complement strand
TTCAGAAGTGTCAGGTAACAAGTCAATTGCGAGTTTGAGAGATGAAATTTCACATTGTATCGGCAATATTGCTTCCAAACCGTACACCAATTGAAAGGGTGTGAATCTAGTTGCATTTCTCACTGAGGTTTGATATGCCTAGAAGGCAGAGTACATGATTAAATTCCATTTTCATTTATGAACCCCTATCATTCTTTGCAACATTGGCTTCAAGACTTTGTTGATGGCCTCAACTTGTCCATTCGCTTGTGGATAATAAGGGGTAGAACTATCATGTGACAGTCCTAACTTAACAGTTAACTCAGCCATCATGTGATTGCGAAAATGCAACCCATGATATATAAATATGGCCTGTGGTACACCAAAATGGGCAACCACGAGGTTAAAAAATAAAATAGTAGTTGTTTCGCCATTTTTTTTTAATGCTGGCATCGCCTCGGACCATTTGGTAAAATAGTCAACGGTGACTATAATATACCCATGCCCCCCGGTCAAGGTGGGGTTACATGTCATGAAGTCAATGCCCCATTTGGCGAATGGTCGAACAACAATGACTGGATGCAATGGTGCAAATGGTAATCTAGTTATGTGGTCATATATCTGGCATGCATGACAACTTCTAGTGACAATATTACAATCTTTGAATATAGTTGGCTAGAAGTAAACGACACAGAGAATTCTCTATGAGATAGCATATCCAGATAATTTTCCACCACAAGCACCTGAATGGAAATCATTCAAGGCTTTCTCGGCTTCCTCATGTGTGAGGCACCTCCGTAAAATCATATCGATACAACGACGATAAAGAGTGTCTCCAATGATCAGATAATCTTTGGCTTGGTATCGAATATGTCATTATTGCGAGCGAGAGGTTTCAGGTTGGAGAGTTTGGCTCTGAAGATAGATCAATATATCTCCATATGAAGATGTCAGAAATAGAGACTAATCCAAAATCGATGGTTCAAATGTTGAATCAATGGAGGTTGAAGGAAGGTCACAAAGAAACTCGGCGAAAACAAGAGATTTATTTCATTTGGACTTGATGAATTCCAGATCAAGCTCCTGCAAAATGACGATCCATTTTGAGTATTTTCCCCTCAGTAATTGATGTGACAAAATATATGTCATAAGGTTGCAATCTAAAATGATGGTGGTCTTCTGGAGTAGGATGTAGTGGCGAATTTTTTGAATAGCTTACACTGTTGCCAAAGCTAGTTTCTTGACATAAGAGTACTTACTTTCTCTATCATTGAGATTGCGGCTCAAATAATATATCATATATTCAATCCCATTTTCCTCTTGGACTAAAACCATGGCAATGGTTGTATCTGCAGCAATGAGATACAGGTAATAGTCATTTCGATAATTCAGAGAATACATTAATGACGCTTTAATCAAGGTATCTTTAAGAGCATCAAAGGAAGCTTGCGCAACCTGATCCTAATGGAAGGGTATCTCCTTTTTCAAAAGATGTGTAAGACCTTTAGCCATTTCAGTGTAATTGGGAATGAACCTCCTCAAAAAGTTAGCCTTCCCTTGGAGTCTCTGTAACTATAAAATATTTGAAGGTGGAGGCATGTCAAGAATTGGCTGAACCTTTAATGGATCGAGTCGAATTCCATCTCTAGACACTAAAAAACCAAGCAATCGACCAGAACCAACACAAAACACACATTTGTGTGGATTGAGTCGTATCTTGTAGTGTCGGCACCGTAAAAATATCGCTCTCAAATGTTGTGGGTGATTAGTCTACTTTTGTGAATGAGAAGGTAAATCGTCAAGTTAAGGTTGAACAGTGTGTTTGATGTTATGGAAGGCATAGGTCATTGCCCTCTGAAATGTCGCCGCTACATTCTTCAAACCAAATGGGAGTTTCCTATAAGAAAATGTGCCCCATGGACATATAAAAGTTGTTTTAGATTAGTCCTGTGTGTAGGTTTTAACCTTGTATAGAAATTACCTACATACGAATTCTAAAACACAGAAAATAAACAATGCGAGAGAATAACTCATAAAACACATATACACAAAGATTTTCCCCTGGATCCCAAAACCGGGACTACCAGCTTGATTTTTCATTATGTTCCTTTCAATGTTATAATACATATTTATACATGCTGAAGCATCCAATACCATGGACCGAAAACCATCGCGTCCAAAAACATGTGCCAAAATCATGCACAAAACCATAGGTTATGGGTACACCTCAAACCCCCTATGCCCCCCCCCGCTACACAATCGGCGCAACGAAGGGGGTGCTCCGCCCCCCCCTCTAACCGCTCGGTTAACTACGTGGGCTAGTCATGGAAAGAATATGACACAACCCAACATTCTCCCACTTGTTGTTTTGTTTCCACAGGGGGCCATAAGAAAGCTTAGTCATTTTTTCAGCCCTAAAATGCCCATTGTTTCTCTACACCAAGAGAACTTCTCAGAGCTCACAGATTTTGTTAATGCATCTGTAGTATTCTTCAAAGTGTCCACCTTTACCAGAAACACCTTTTTGTCTTCTGTCATATCCTTCACAAAGTGATACTGAACATCAATGTGCTTTGTCTTTGAATGATATGTAGGGTTCTTTGCCAAGAAAATTGCACTTTGGTTGTCACAGTCTATCCTTATAGCTTCATGTACTAACCCCATACTTGAACACAATCTCTGCAACCAAACTACTTCCTTCCTTGCATTAGTGGCTGCCATGTATTTGACCTCTGTAGTTGATAGTGCCACTACAGATTGTTTCTTACTCATCCAACTGACTGTGCCTCCAAATAGGTTAAACACATACCCACTTGTAGATCTTCTCTGATCCAGATCTCCAGCCTGTTCTGCATCAACAAAGATATGAATATCCAAAAAAATTTCCAATCCTGTTCTTCCTTGATAGCACAAACCATAATCACTAGTGCCACGCAAATACCTAAAATCCGCTTCACTGTTGTCCAATTCTCCTTCCCTGGTTTTGAAATAAACATGCTCAATACTCCCACTGCATATGCAATGTCTGGTCTATTACAGACCATTGCATACATCAAGCTACCGATGCACTTGCATATGGAACACGGGACGTGTCCTCTTCCTCTTCTTGTGTCTTGGGACACTGTTCAACAGATAACCTCACACCTACAAGAATAGGAATCTTCATCAGTTTACTATCCTGCATATTAAACCTCTACAGTATTGTCTTGACATACTTCCTCTGGTTTAACCAGAGCTTCCTCTTTGCTCGATCTTTTTAATTTCCATGCCCAAAATATAGTTTGCAGCACCAAGATCTTTCATGTCGAATTTGGAGGACAATTGGGTCTTCAAATCCTGGATAATTTCTTTGTCATTTCCAACCAACAACATATCATCCACATACAAGACCAAGTAAATAACACGGTCACCAATTAATTTGAAATACACACAGTGATCTACTTTTCTTCTGGTGAATCCAAGTCGCCATATAAATGTATCAAATTTCTGATACCACATCCTTGGTGACTGTTTTAACCCATACAAAGACTTCTTTAACTTGCATACCAGTTCTTTCTTACCCTTCACCGTAAATCCTTCAAGTTGCTTCATGTAGATTTCCTCTTCTAGATCCCCATGAAGAAATGTTGTCTTCACATCCATCTGTTCTACCTCAAAATCAAAAGCAGCAACAACAAATAAAAGCAATCTAATAGAAGCTACATTGGCAACAGGAGAAAAAATATTACGAAAATCAATTCTTAGCACCTGGGAATAACCTTTTGCTACCAACCGAGCTTTGTATTTCTCCACCTTTCATTCTGCATTTGTCTTCTTTTTGAACACCCATTTTTTACCAATGGGTTTCCTTCCAGCCGACAACTCCACCAGATCCCAAGCCTCATTTTTGTGCAAAGATGCCATTTCATCAACCATGGCCTCTTTACAGAGTTTTCCATCCTCTGAGTCCACTGCTTCCTTCAAAGTTTTGGGATCACCATCAGTAACAGACAAAGCAAAATTTGAACAGAAAGAAGATGGACTATACCTATATAGATGCCTTCTTTCTCTAACTGATCTTCTCACACTTAGAGTTTGTGGCTTTTCATCTTCTAATTCCTCCTTTGCTGTAGAGTTTGATTCTTCCTCCTTTAGCTCAAACTCTATCTTCTCAGATTCTTTTCAGATTCTTTAGACAACAACTGGATGGCCTAAACTCCTGCTTCAACAAAAGAAACAGATTTTCACATCTTGTGAATTACCTCCATGTCTTTACATTTGCACACAAATGATTGACTATATAACAAGCCAACAAAACATGCCTTTAAAACAATTGACCCTTCAAGTCAAGCGTGTAGAAAAAGAATTCTACAGTTCTTTTTCAAAGATGAAACACTTCATCAACATCTCCAACTTGGAGACCATATCAACTTTTCTCAAGTCAATATTGCATTACATGCATGTTTACAACAAAGTAATCAACCCTTCAAGTTAATCACACACACACATGTTCAAATATAAGGAAATCATCAACGTCCTTGTGTTCGTACACATCATTGTCATGCATGCATTTCATCCTTCAACTTTTGCTTAAGCACACTATACTTTTGAAGCTGAAATGAATATAATGTTGCAGCAATAAAGTGAGTCTCCTACTCAACTTTTCCATTCACCTTCTTAGTAAAAGCCAGCAACTTGCATTCTATTAACAAAGAAATGCATTTTGTTGATTTGATGCATTTTCAAAAGACATGCAACCTTAATTGAATAAGAAATCTAACTATTTCTTATCAATCCATTTCAAAGGTGCTACCTTTGTTTGCACATCAACATCAACATGTGAATCATCCTGAAACACATCATTTATGGAATATTTCTTTCCATTCCTGCCATTCTTTCATTCCACCTTCTTCAAGTTTCGCGGAAGCATTGTTGGATTCAGAGTCCAACATTTTGCAGAAACACATGTGATCTTCTCAGCATCATGATTTGTGCTGTCCAATGGATGTTTTGCTTTTTGCTTCTTTTCCTTCCAAAGTTTCCTACATGTGGCCATGTTCTTCCAACAGCTAGAAACATTATGGTTATCCAAACCACAAAAGGAACATGCAATGTTTTTCTAATGCTTATATGGAAATTTACCATGCTTTACATAATCAAAAGGAATATGATTAGAACTGTATTTATACCTTTCTTTTTCACCTTTATTACCTTCATGAGGAGGTGAGTCAAATGAAGAAGTGGCCCCCTTTGGAACACCATCAATCTATTCAAAGCTTTCAGAGTTTCCACAACTCTCTGGTTCAAGTGTATGCTTATGAACACCTTTGTACTGCAAAGCATGTTTCAAACTATTGCATTCCCCATGGATACAATCTTTACACTCTTGAGGTAGAAGACCTGAAATGAAACTCCTTCTTGGAATTGCTTCAATTGTCTTCATGCCAGCTTTGGAAGTTTCTCTATAAGATTGTCCATATCCAAGACCCAAATACTTAGGCCTTTCCTCAAACATTATTGGCTCAACAATACCCTATGCATGTTTGCCTAAGCCTTTTTCTTGATAGCCCATCTTGCACATTAACTTGGACCCTATGGCTCTAGTATGTTTTTCTAAAGAACCACCATAAACATTATTAGAGGAATTCGAAGACAAACTGGAATTGTTTACCCATTCTTCAAGCTGATACTTGACTAAGGCTTCTTTGGTAACAAGGTGTTGTGTCTCCAACTCATGCACCCTTTCCAGGTTCATAGTTGTAATATGAAGTTGGCCTTCCACTCCCTGCAATTTGTTAGAAAGCAACTACTGCTCTTCCTTCATGGAATTCAACTGATCTCGAAGTTCAACACTCATTTCTCTTACCATATCCATCATGATGAACAAGTCTTGGTTCATGTCTTCATCAGAGAATATTGTGATGAAGGAAGGATTTGAGTACTTACTTGTAGAAGTAGTCATTATCAAAATGAACAAAAGAACTTAAAACAAGATTAACAAAGAGCTTATTCAAGCAACCTTTTGCAACAAACCTCTTCTGCTTCAAGGATTGCTCTGAGGTCCTTTGGGATAAGAATAATTCCTTCAACCCTTCTTCCTTCTTGTCCTCTCCTAGACCTAGCTACTAATAGCTTTCCCTTCACCTCTGCAAACACACACAACAGTCAGTTTATAAACAATCAAACAGCTAAATCCTTTATACTGTTTGAACACCTTTCAAGTCAAACAAGCATATAGATTGCTCTGTGAATCAAGCATTCTGATCTGATACCACTTGCATCATGATACAACCTACTTCATGATACAACCTACTCTGCTATAAGTTACTCTAATACCACCTTCTTTGAAGGTGGGGTTAATCAACCTGATGCTCAGATATCACCTGATTTGAAATGTGGCACTAAAGGTTTCTTGTCTTGCTTACAAAACCTATCCCACTCCAAAGCTTATATATCCCTAAGATCTATGCTTATGATTGATAATTTGTGGAATTAAAATAACATGAAATAGGTGTATGCTTGTGTTTTCCTTTAACTATTAAGTGCTTATGCTCATTTTCTTAAACTGATATGAAATGCATATAATAGTAAATAAAGTAGCAAATAAGAAAACCAGAGGAGACAACAATATGGTTGAATTATTTTACAAGTTACACAGTCATCTCCAATAGATTATGACTGAACCATTGGGCTTAGAATACCATATTTATCCCTAGCCGTTTGGCTCTCTAGCTCTCGGCTCTCAGCCCTGGCTCTCGACTCTTGGCTCTCGGCTCTGGCTCTCGGCTCTAGCTCTAGCTCTCTCCCTCGCTCTGGCTCTTGGCTCTGTGGCTCTGGATCTTTGTAAGGAGAATAAACACCTCTAACCTTTGGTGGCTTCTCTCTGTTCTCCTCTTACTGGCTTGTATTATTTCCAATGTGTGAGCTCCCCCTAAGCCTCTACACAACAATGGGATTTATGCCTCTGATGGCTTGAACTCCTCGAGTCCACAAGATCACGTCTCTAGACCCCCTAGACGGTTACCAAAACCTTTTTGGTTCCCAAAAATTCCTTCATCTGTGCTGGACCCTTTTGTCTGTATATTTTCCTTCTCTTTTGTGTTCTAATTCATGTTTTCATGACACGTTGTGTTTCATCATTTCTTTGTGGCTCTGCATCTCTTTGAATGGCCCTTCGCTCACTGGCTTTGTGGCTCTGCGTCTGGCTCTCTAGATCTCTGGCTCTGTGGCTTTGCATCTAGCCCTCTAGCTCACTGGCTCTGTGGTTCTATGTCTTCTATAACACATTCCTATTACAAAATGCCTAATTACAGCATGGCACAGGTGAATGGGAGCCGCTACAAAGAAAATACATAGGTGGCCTTTCTTTTGGCAAATTCCCGAAAATAGAACATAATAACCAATGCACAGGAAATTCATGGCAAAAAAGATTAATCCAGATCTCAAGGAACAATAAACTTGACATTATAATGTCATCGAGTCTGCCCGTTGCAATCACATGTCGCATGGTGCATTTTCCCCTTTGTATAATCGCAATCCGATTCACCGATCTCTTATCACTTTGATCGGCACCTCATCGACTATCGACATTATCACTATATTGCTTATTGGTGGTCGCTTCTTCCATGGTCCGCAGCCCTTAAGCTCCCCAGATCAACGATCTCCGATCAGATCTTGACTGTTGATTCCTTTTCCAATCCGATGACTCAAAGTGCTCATCCCCATCCGCCTATCGCATATCGCAATATGCAATGGCATGGGTCTTGGTGCTATGCTCCTCCAATTGCTGATCGCTGATGACATCAGAGTATCACTATCATTGATCGCACATCACATCATCTCATGTCAACGACCCTTTGTATTGCGCTAGCCAATCACTGATTGCTGATATCAGTGCATTACATATCAGCTCTTTGCAATGCTATAGGTCCTTCCCCTTGGGTTATGTGTGATGCGATATCGTGATGCAACAAATTGCAATCGCATATCGTTGCATCCTTCAGCCTGTGGTAAGTCTTCTCCTTTGCTTTTCCTCTAATGCGATTTCCTCTAAGGAACATGTATTTCCCTTAAGTCCCATTTTATGAGAAATTTCCTCCTTTTCTAAGGACATTAGGAAAATTTATTTTTACAATAACTTCTTCATCCGAAGCGCATTCAAATTTCGTTAGATTCAGAATGAAGAGATATATGCAATGAGACTATTTCCAAGAGCATCCTTTGACTTTCTTTTTCCTCTGTGAGGAGTATTTTTAGACTTAGAGTCTATACTAGATCCATTTTGGATCAAAAATCGCTTGTAAAATGCTCGTCATTATAGATTAGACATGGATAACGAGGTTTCAGTGCCGAAGTAGAGGAATCTGATAATTTCTCTTGAGGGGGATCATCTTGCTTCTTCTTATTTTTCCCCTTCTTCTTGCCTCCTGGTTGCTTTTGATTCTTTCTCTTGTCAGATGACACGACATTGTCTTCTAAAGCAAGAGTGTTTTATGGTGCATTGGAAGTTTGATTAGAAATGGTAAGTGTTTGACTAGATGGTCTACTTTCCATTTGTGTGCTCAAATAACCAATCACACTTTCGTCGGCCTGAGAGTCCTTACTCTACGATGGAGGAGGAGGACTGGGAAAGTTGGTCAAGGTGCATTCAAAATCTTGTTGTAGAGCATGCCAGACTGTGTATAAATAAAATCCAAATATTGGGAATGAGCAATTTCTTGCTTTAACTCCACCTTTTGGCACATCCCCGTTGATTGATGGAAACAAGTATTTTATAATCCACTCAGCCAAATTCTAATCAGGAACATGAGTCTTAACCATTCAATGACGACGATGCCACTCATGAATATGATTTGATATATGAGTAGAAGTAGTTGGTTTAAATTTGGTGAGAGTTCTGTTCCAGTCTTGTATATCAGCCCAATATACTGTGTCGGTCGATATATATATCACTGATCTGATCCACCAATTCGATATATATCACCGATGGCGATCATTGACCTCGCTTTATCGCAATTTCAAGTCGTAATGACCCTTTGTAGCAAGGATCTGCCAATCACTGATCACTGATGACAATCACAATCACATATTGCATTATCGGCATCACATGACCCCTTTGCATTGTGGTTCCCCAATCGCTAATCTTCGATCAATCGGTGCTTTCACTTATCAGCACCATCGCATGTTGGCAAGTCACATGGTCATGGGTCTTTTAAACACTCTGCTTGACTTTCTCCGATGCGATGATAATGCTCCATTATAACATATATGCGATACAATGAAGGAATAAGATGTGATGAACTTTAAGGGATTTTATATTTAAAAACACATTTTCCCTTAAGTCCCATTTACTGAGTATAATCTATGAAAAATGTATGGTGAAAACGGAGGCTGGCGAAAATGGTGCGGACTAGGGTTTGGTCGCGCGGATTATGGGAGGTCTCATGTACAGGTCGAGGGTGAAGACTAAACGGCAGTTTAACCTCGGCGGTCAGACAGTTTCCTAGAAAGCTTTCAGTAAATGTTGCAGGCGAACAGCTGGAGGTTGAACCGGGTTAGGGTTTGAGAACTCCTCCTTTGATTTTTCTATTCACTGTCTTTCTTCGTTTTTCGCCGCCGAGTTTTGTCTCTCCGGGATCCTTCACGTTCTTGGAGGTTGTTTTTTCTCCGTGACTCTGGGTGTCGGTGCGTCCCCCTCGTTTTTCGCTGCCGGTTTGTTTATTTGCGGTTGTTTTAACTATGGTTAACCCGAGGGAATTGGTAGACTTAGAACCAACCATTGAATACATTCTGTCCATGTGGGGCAAAGACACATAATCACAGAATGTGGAGCTCTTTTTTGTCACTCAGAAGCTGACATAACAGGTTCTGCATCAAACAGCGGGTTATCCTCCTTTTTTACACCAAGTTGGGGTTTTAGCTTCTGAAAATGGTCAGGATCTTAAGCAGGTTGCTCTAGGCCGAGCCTCTGAACTTTCAGCGGAGATTGGGGCGTCTCCAGGTTCCTCTTCGGCGGGTTTTAAGGGTAAGACTGTGGTAGCATGGAACCCTACGACTCTTGAGTTAGATGTTTCATTTTCTCCTGGTCGGGTTGCTGGCAGTGATATAATCAATCCAGTTGGAGGTGGACCGAATACTATAAGAATTTCACCTCCTTTAGGTCCCCAACCCCCTTTGGCTCCTCCTTCAGAGGGTTGCGTGGGGCTCTCTGGTATTGGGGTAGGAGCTCCATGTTCTGGAGGGATACCCATTGATGACAGTAGTATCCCAGAGTTTCATATAGGCGGCCCTTCAAATTTGCAGCCATCCCAGCTGGGGGATGACCTTCCTGCGGAAGGGTTTCAAGAGGCTTTTGTGTGGTCTGAATCCCCGGGGGACATTGGGGTTTCTGACGAAGTTATAAGAAAAAGAGGTGGTAAGAGAAAGCAACAGAAGCAGTTTGGGGCTTTTGAAATAAGGAACAATTTGGTTTTAGAT
>APFE031721697.1:21437-37819 GCA_000404065.3 Pinus taeda | reverse complement strand
TTTGGCATAAGGGTGGATTCCCTAATAAGATTAGCAATATATCCTATTGAAGCTAATATAAAATTCAAATTTATAGAATGAAGTTATTTTTGGACTTTTTAGATGTTAATGTGAGAAGACAAGCAAGCCTTAGTTCCTTGTCCTTTGGGTACACGGAGTCAAGCCATAAGTTGATGATGACACTTGAAATGTTTAAGAAAAACCAACAAGTTATGTAGCACATGAGCATTCTTAATTAAATTAACCACATTAACACATAGAACTAATGAAAACTCTCCAAGATGTTATTTCATATTAACTCAATTCCAACTAAAATATGATGCAACCATCAAAGAAAATAATCATTAAACACCAACTAATGCATGATGCAAAAATACATAGTCATAAGATGAGTGTAAAAAAAAAATATCTCCATTAATATATTTAGCTACATCAAGATATTAAGAGGTTTGAATTCCTCCCAAAATAACCTTCTCTTAAAAACAAAAATAATACGCCAAAGAAGTGTAAGCAATTTTTAAATTAAAGATATACCAACAAATTAAAATGTGGTAGCCCAAGCATTAGTGTGACCTATATCCAACTAGAAGAGAACATTTTCCACCAAAATCCTTTCCTCCCTTTAACAAAAAAAATGGTGATGCCCATGGCCTTATAAAGGGAATTTCCTACACTTGAACTTCTGACCTGCAAAATGAGGGGAGTCTTCCTTTGATCTGAATTACAAACTTGAAAGTTTATGGCAAATTTGCAAGTAAAATTTTATGTCTTATAGGCAATTGATCAAGTTGCAAAAGTACATAAATTGGTGTTTTAAACTCAATTTGCAGCAAATAAACAAAGAAAAATAAACCATACACAACAATATAGTACAACAAATTGATAAAGGAGTTCACCCCTCCTGGGCTATGCCTTCTGGTCCAACTTCCAATGTTGGGCCTCTTCAATTAAGTACTCAAGTCTGTAATTAGATAGGTTTATAATGCTCAAATTGAAAAAATAATGTCTCCAATGGTTTCCAGGAGACAAAAAATCCCTATATGGGCTCTTGTTGGCCAAAAAAAGGCCAAAAACTCATCAAGTTATGGCTTTTGGAAGTTTTGCAACAAATTTTCTACAAACTGGCATAATTGGCTAACTGCCATATGTTTTCCACCATTATACAGCCCGCTGAGCTGCAATTTTTCCTGACGCTGGTGGGATTCACGCTGACAAAAGTGCAATTTGTCGGAAAGTTAAAATGTCCAATAACTCTATGCACCTAAATCTCAGCCCCATTCTCGGTCATATTGGCCACGTGGTCGAGGGCCAGGTTAACTGCAACCCCCACCACTTCGCACCTACTGCCTATTACTATGGTCGCATTGACACCATTGGGATGGGGGCTGAAGCTAACAGTCCAACCCCATTGAAGTAGCCCCTGATTCTTGTTGGTGGTTAGATGGTTGTTCACGAAACCGAGGTTCACAGCTTAAACTTCGTCGTAGCTCCAACTGTCTCCGCGCTTTTTGAGTCTCCTTTTTGATGCCTTTTATGCCTCATATTGTCCTCTATTTTTTATCAACTTTACCTCGAAATCTACTAATTATTCACCCACCTTCTTAAAAAATATACCTTTTTTCCTCCTCATGTATCTATGAGGTAATTTATATTACAAAGCATGATTTTTGTGTTTTCTTATAGTAGAAATAAATATTGATTTTTTATACTCTCTAATCAATTGGATTGGCTCACACAGAATGTTTAGACCATGTTCCTACTCATCTGGTACCACTATATTGATCCAGTACTCGTGCTCCTACTCACCTAGTACCAACATTATCGGTCTAGTACTAGTGCTCCTACTTATTTGGTACTAGGGTTATCAATCTGGTACTTGTGTTCTTGTCCAATACCCATGCGTTTACTTATCAACTATCCGAAAAAAGTTGTCCATGTTGCTTCTTATCCATGTTCACCCATGTATCTGTTCTCAGCTAGCACCAACAACAATAGTCCAACACCTATGCCCATTCGACACCAACCACAGTGATCCAGCACCAACAACAACAATCCAACACCTGCGCTCATCCGGTACCTACGATCTAGCACTTGTGTTATCCCGGTACCAACTTCATTGGTTGTGTTATTCTAGTACCAAACCCTACTGTGTGTCATGAGGATGAAGCTGAATGTGTAGAATGAGCTGAACTATAATATTTTGTAGTGATTTATTACTATTCTATTAAGCCTTGAATGTAATGCCATTTTCTCTATAAGAGAATGCTTGTGGATGATAACAAGTTAGCCAGAGAGAGAAATAGCTAGTAAGAGACAAAGAGAGAATTATCTAGAGAATGAGATGTAGCTAGTTGGAGACAGGGTTTTAACTCTATTTTTATGTTGGAGACTTGATTTTGTAGCCTTTTCCTTTGAAAGCAATAATATGAGTAGAAATTGATGAATTCGATGTGTTGGTGGATCCTTTAGATTTGTAGATTCTTCCAACTTTTCTTGGTAGCTTGGCAAGGGCCCACCGAAGCCATCAAGGCAAGTTTTCATTATAGTACTGTGAATATTGGTTTGGTTTTATGTGAGAGTGATTTAGTATTTTTTAGAGTGTTAATACAATTCCAATTTTGATCGTATGCAAGTAATCTATTTTTCTGAGTGACAGGTTCATTAATTTTATGAATTCAGCTTTATTTCTTAAGCTGCACATTTAATTATTGAATGCTATTTTGAAGAACATGGAAACTAAGATCAGAGGTCTCACCATTCACCTACATGCGTTGTTAGTGAAGACTCTTGTCATACATTTCCTGTACTAGAATGCAGAGTGTCTTTCAGGATTAGTCTTGGTTGCTTTGAGTGTTGTTTGAATGCAGTGAATTGATTCTAGTGTAGTGATTAAAATCAGTTGCTACAAGAAAACATAGTTAGATCCATATTTTTGTTTCATGAGCTTGTAAATGGATAAACTTGTTTCCTGAGCAAAAACATTTAGCTCATGGTTTCGTTAAGATTTTATTTATGAGTTTTTATTCCAAATTGTGCGAGGAAGTTAGTATTAGTTTTGAATACTTTTTATCTAGACTATACTCATCAGACATAGGGACTTATCTATTATTGACACATATAGTATATCATCTTTACTAATTATGAATCCTTGTTTGATAATTTAATATTGTGGCAATATATCATCCATATAATTGCCCAAACATTTTTGGCGTTGTTGTCGGGGAGCTGTAAATGGTAATAGGTAATGATTTGTCTTTTAACGGATTTTGGGTGATTTTGAGGACAACCTAAGGGTGGAGAGAATACGGTAAGACGTGAGTGAAGAGCCACGCATCCACTATAGTGTGATTTCTCCAAAGTTAAGTTGTCCTCTCTTTTGGTACTAGTTAAAGTTTGATGTTTTCATTTCATGAGAAGAATTAGAGATAGGAAAGGTAGGTTTGTTTCATAAAAAATCCCAGAAAACCTATATGGTCCCAAAATTGTTAATCCAACTAATTTTGCTAATCACTATGCAAGGAAAACTCTAGAGGAGAAAAGTTTGGTGGCAGCAGCATAATAGACATCAATAAATTAGCTTGGGACAGAAACAAAGACAGTGGTAGAAGAAGTTCAGACTACATTGGAGATAGTACCTAGGAACATTGTAGATAACCCAGTGTGTGAACCATTATGTCCTGAAGGAGAGGCATCTCTTACTTCCACAAATTCTAAGTTGTGGGAAGAAAGAATGGAAGGAGAAGTAATAGTAGACAATCCAAAAAACAATGAAGCCAACAATGATCCATAAACATTTGGATTTCCAATTCTTGACATTACTAGGAATGTCATCATGGAGAACATTCCTTTGTCATCATTACCTCACTTCAACGATATGTCATATGAAGACCCCGATTCATTTTTATTTGAATTTGATATACTGTGCATAAGTTATAATTATACAGATAATGCTCAAAAGTTAAAGCTCTTTCCAACCACCTTAAAAAACTCAGCATTAAGATGGTTCATGAGTCTAGGGGAACACACTATTACATCTTGGGATGATAGGAAAGAATCCTTTCTCCAAAAATACCAAGATTACTTTAGACCTAGGGATGACAAGAATGACATCTTTAAAATGAAATAAACTGAAGAAGGAAGCCCAAAAGACTACCTAGAAAGGTTCATTTACAACTACCAAAAACCCAAGCAAGTTTCTCTTGACCTAGCCACAGTTAGAACCATTTTTCTAAAAGGAGTACGGGATGACTGTATGGAAGTACTTAATCTCATGAGTTATGGCGATGTTTATCAAAAATCATTTACTGAAATTGTTGAATACTGCAAGAAGTACTCCCGTAGTCAAGCCAAAGATGAGAAAAGCCTAAGAGAACTTACAAGTTGAGTTGGAAAACCCAATACAAGTGGTGTAACCAGAATAGATTTGGGAAATCTAATGGAAAACCTTAAAATGAATATCCTTAGCACAATTAGTAACCAACTAGATACACTCAATAGTAAGAGGAAACAAGAAGAGGAAAACATTACTTTAGCTATCTTTTTCCCTCGTTGTAAGAAGAAGCATCTTAAGAAAGAATTCCCTTTTAATGCCATAGAAATTTGTGGAATTTGCATGGATAAACACCCAACTAATCAATTCCCTTCATTATCTGTGTTACAAGCCATTTACAAACGGGGGAACAGAACCACAAGATCCATCTTATCCTCCTAGGAGATCATGGAGGCAATAAAACCCCTCCATGTTCCAAGATCCTTCCATGCAATTTGCACAACCATAGTGGGCCTCTCAAATTCCTTACTCCCAATGGGGCCTCAATCATCACAAGGACATGCTTGGAAACAAGGTTGGAGGGGGACTCCCTATGTGAATATTCCTCCACAACCATACCAAACAACTTCTTACCCAATCTGCACACAATATCCTCCAAACATTTCTCATTTATTGTCAGGGTTTAACCCAACTCTATTACCTTCATTTCCTCAAAAACAACTGCCTAGAACTCATTCACAACAACCTTCTCTTCCCATGAATCCAAGTCAACAAAAACTGCCCATGAATTCAACTCCACAACAACTTGCTCTACCCATGAATCTGAATCAATAACAAATTCCACCAAACCCTGATCCTCCTCGAACTACTCAATTACCTACATAGCCCTTTCCAAACCCTAATGATATAGTGGCTCAACCTATACAGAATATGGAGCTGAAAACCTTCCCTAAATATACTATCACTTCAGTTCCAATCAGTGAAATTTGACTAAGATCTGCGAAGGTCTTAAATAAAACAGGACTTGCAGTGATAATTCAAGAAGAAGAACCAAAAGAATCACCTCGTAAAGACAAGGGCATACGTAGTCAAGAGGAATTTTCTCATCATGATGAGGAGGAAATCCCTCCCTCAACACCCATCAATTCTAGCATACAACCTAAACCACCTGAGAAGGTTACCCAACCACCCTATCCAGAGAGATTTCTTGTCAAAAATCCTGAGGTCCCGCTAGGATATGAGTTAGAAACTGAATTGCGAAATATTTGTGTAAAGATACCCTTGCTTCAAGACATAATAGATATTCCTATATACGCCAAGATTGTAAGGGATATTTGCATTAAAAATCCATGAAGAAAAAGGAAGGACCCCCCTATTATAAAATTACTTGGCCAATTGTCAGAAACCATGTCAGAAATGCCTTCTAAATACATTAGTCCTGGGAATCTAGTCGTGACCATACAGATTAATGGCGTATATTTACGAAATACTCTTGTTAACCTAGGTGTAGAAATAAATTTCATGACTATGGATGTTATGAAAAACTTGTAGTTATAAGGCTTGAGGCCAACTCAAACACTATTGGAGTTAGCAGACAAATCCATCCTTAAACCTGTAGGAAGCCTAGATGACATAAGAGTCGTACTAGCTTCCTGGGAATATCCCAAAGACTTCTTTGTAATCCATCTGAAATCCTCTAAACGTGGACATCTAGTAGTACTAGGCCGACCTTAGCTAGCCACTTTTGATGCCTTTATTGGAGGAAGGACTGGAGATATGACCATTTCCAACAGATGTCAAAGTCAAAAAATTACCTTATTTCCTCCTGCCCATCCTGCTAGAGAAATCCCCTTATGGATAGAGAACCCATATGGAGAGGAAGAATGTACTGAACCTTTGTTAATAATCGAATAGTCTAAAGGTCTTTAAGAACAAATTGAAGATCAAGTTTTCAACTTGTTCTTAACCACAACATGATGTATTGATTTTCTACAATTCTTTCAAGAATATGAACACATTTTCAGTCTTGAATTTCAAGAAGCATGTCATGCCTCTAGCTCCACATTCTTTTCCATAACAACAATAAGTGAAGGTAAAGAGTCCTTTGTCCATGTTGTTGAAATTAACCCTGGCAAGTGTCTATATGTTAATTTTGGTCTAGAAATAGAGCTACAAGAACAATTTATGCAAATGATTAGAAGACAATGTGGTGTTTTTTCATGGGATTGCTCTGATATGAAGGGGATCCACCCCGACACCTGCATGCATCACATATATACAAATGATGAAATTAGACCAGTGAGGTAGCCTCAAAGAAGGATGAATCCAGTCCTAAAGGATATGGTAAAAGAAGAACTTAAAAAGCTCGTAAATGCTAACTTCATTTACCTTGTTTCTGATAGTAAGTGGGTATCACCACTAGTCATTTTACCTAAGAAAAACAATAAATGGAGGATTTGTGTGGATTTTAGGGAAATAAATAAGGCTACCTTTAGAGACTACTTTCCCTTGCATTTTATCGATCAGGTGCTGGATGTCTTATTTGGGAAGAAGTATTTCTCCTTCTTGGATGGATTTAATGGTTATAATCATATCCAAATTGCATCTGAAGATAAAGAAAATACTACATTTACTTGTTCGTGGGGTACTTATGCCTACAGGGTGCTTCCTTTTGGGTTATGCAATGCCCCTTCCACCTTTCAAATGGGTTTCCTTGCTATATTTTCCAACCTAACCCAAGATTGTGTGGAAGTCTATATGGATGACTTCAAAGTATATGGGGAAGATTTCCAATAAGCTTTGGACAACCTAGAGAAAGTTTTAATTAGATGTCAAGAGACAAACCTTACCCTTAGCAATGAAAAATCCTGAATGATTCTTATAGAGGGTGTTGTGTTAGGCCACCATATTTATGAGACTGGGATAAGACTAGATCATTCGAAGACCAAAATAATCACTCAAATCAAAACTACTAGCTCTCAAAAAGAAGTTAGAATCTTTCTAGGGCATGTCAGATATTATAGAAGATTTATTCAAAATTTTACAACAAT
Source organism: Pinus taeda (assembly GCA_000404065.3). Taxonomy (NCBI): domain Eukaryota; kingdom Viridiplantae; phylum Streptophyta; class Pinopsida; order Pinales; family Pinaceae; genus Pinus; species Pinus taeda. Next base: position 30,499 of record APFE031721697.1, on the reverse strand, counting down.
ATCCACCCCTATGTTCAAATTTTTAACCAAAGATGCATAATTCCAATGGGATTCTTGGTGTCAAATTGCCCTTGAAACTCTTAAATAAAAACTGTCAACTACTCAAGTTCTAAGAGGACCAAATTGGGCCCTCCCTTTTCACATCTGTACCAGTGCCTCAGACACAACTTCGGGGGTTTTTTTAGGCCAAAGAGAATAAAATTCCCTATGCCATCTATTTTGGTAGAAAAAATATCTCTCCTACAGAATTGAATTACACGGTCACTGAAAAATAATCCTTATCAGTAGTTCATGCCATTAATAAATTTAGACATTGTATAACTGAGTATGAAGTTTATGTACATACAAACCATTTAGCTATCATATTTTTAATGAATAAACCTGTCACTAAAGCACGTGTTAGTAGATGGTTATTACTGCTGCAAGAATTTAATATTACTATTATTGACAAACCAAGAAGAGATAAACTTGTCATTGATTTTTTGTCTAGACTTGTTCACACAGGTGACAGTGCACCAGTTACTGATGATTTTCTAGATGATAATTTATCTATTATTTCTACTTATACTCCTTGGTATGCATATGTAGTTAATTCCCTGGTTACAAGAAATTTTCCACAAAATTTTTCTTCAAGAGAAAAACAAAGAATCATACAACTTACTGCGAATTATATGTGGCATGAGGATTGTTTATACAGTACTGGACCAGATTTGGTTCTCAGAAGATGTGTACAAGAATATGAGATGCAAGACATTCTAAAATCATGCCTAATGAACCATGTGGTGGGCATTTCATCGACAAGAGAACCGCATATAACATATTAAAATTTGGGTATTAATTTTCAAGGATGCAAAGAAATATGTGGCTAGTTGTGATGATTGTCAAAGGATGGGGAAATCTATTCTAGCAGATGAAATGCCTCTTCAAGCATAGGTAGTCATCGAACCTTTTGATAAATGAGCATTAGATTTTGTAGGACAAGAAAGAAATATATGATGGTATGTATGGATTATGTAACCAAATGTGTAGAGGCTAAATCACTATATTTTTCTAATGAACAATTTGTTGCTGAATTTTTAATTGAAGAAATATTTACCCGTTTTGGTGTACCAAGAGAAACAGTAACTGATCAAGGCACTTAATTCACTTCCAAATTGGTTAAAGCTATTACAAAGCAATATCAAATTAGACACCAGAAATATAAACCTTACCACCCCCAAGCAAATGGACAAGTAGAGTCCACCAATAAAGTAATTGAGGCCATTCTCACCAATACAATACCATTGCATCATAAAGACTAGGCTGATAGGTTACCAAAGGCTTTGTGGGCCTGTAGGACAACTTGGAGGAACACAACATGACATTCTCCATATGAGTTGGTTTACGAAAAATAGGTTTTGCTTCTAGATGAGGCATGGAAACAAAGGCTAATGGAATTGAATGCATTGGATGAGATTAGAAAAGATGCTTTTCAAAGGACAATGCTTGTTCAGGATTAGAGAACCAAATGGAACGATAAGTTTATTAAAAATAAATGTTTTCAACCAGGTGAATGGGCTCTGTTGTATGACAACAGATTTAAGGATTTCAAAGTAAAATTGACAACATAGTGGCTTGGACCTTATGATATACACAGTCTATGGCAATGGCTCGGTCAGGATAAAAGATAAAAACTATCGATGCAGATCAAACTTCCTTTGTTTTGAATGGACATCGATTGAATTTTTATCATAAGCCACTATCTAAAGAAGATTTCACGAATCATGTTCTTCAAAATTCTGAAATGTAGTTGGTTAGGAAGGGGAGTTCTCCTCTTGTTGATCCACCATTGTAAGTTTTGATGTATAATTTAATTTGATTGTGTACATATATGTATATAGGTGTGTTGTTGGATAATGATTTTGGTATTACTAATTGTCCTTCCTTCCCTGTAGATAGAGAATAAAGAAGGACATTTACCTGGTGCAATTTTATTCCTTTAACCAGCGCTGGCAAATTATTTATGAAAAAGGAAACTATGGAGTTTTCTTTAAGTTTTTTAGACTCCTTAAAGTTGAAAACACCAATGAGCACGAACTAGCCCGAGTTCAAGAAAAATCCATGGGTAAGTGAAATGGAGTTTTCTTTAAGTTTTCAGACTCCTAAAAATTGAAAATAACTGCGAGCATTAACTGATATGGGCTCAAGAAAAATCCACAGAACAATAGTATTTAGGTTTATTTGTCAATAAAATGGAAGTAACAATAGGAGTAGTGATTAGTTTGGTTCCAAAAAGAGGAGGTTGTCCAACTGCAGAATACCTTCTTCTTACAAAGCTTCGCACCTGATCATTGAATTCTTTTGCCTCATTTTTTGAGACTTCCATCACAATTTCAAAGTTCCTATACCAATGCGTTGTTTGTAGTTTTTCCTATGTGATCCTTAAAATAGAAAAAATTCACAAGAAGCATCAGTAATTACTAGCACCTACTATAGATCGACCTTCAGAACATGTTAATTTACAAGGGAAAACCTACGGGATTCCAATTTCAAGACTATTCATTATGGCATCTTATTAAAATTTCATTTGGTATTGCAAAACTACGTTCATCCAATACTAGAAATCAATTCATGTGTGCATTTGGTACTAAAAATATGTGTAATCTGGTAATAGAGGTATGAGGCTAGTATTTTGTTTTATGCTATTAGGATTCATATTAGTCATGCAATGAAAATTTAATTATCCTCATAATACTTTTATTTACCATCACTTGTTAGGCCCCTATCCTAATCCTAAAGTACTTACCTTCATTCCCTAGTTGTTCCAAGAAAAATTCCTTTTCAATATGATTTGATTATGAGCATTAGTGGATGAATTCCAATCATAATATGAGCAAATGAATTCTAAAATTGAGCCTCCATGGGTTGTTTATGCAATGATGTTACCTCCATTCCATAACCATAACGTTGAATGATGATGATGAATGACCGAAACATTGATATGGATCATCCCACACTGTTGTGCTCAACCACATTCTATTCATCATGTTTAAACATTTATTTGCATAAAGTGGATATCATCAGCATAAATGATTTCTAGATCAGCTCCGCATACAATGTATCGCCATCATCCCATATGAGCTTGTCTAATAATTATGGAAACAATGTGACTGTTTCCATTCCATTTTGAATTCTAAATGCTCCTTTGGATGGCTTCACCATCCAGATGAGCACCGTTTTTCATTTTCTTAGCCTTCAGCCTTCATTTCATGAGCCCCCACTGATTCATCTGGCACTCTGTCAACCATTTCTAGTACTCTGTTACCGCCCCATCCGACACTCTCTCAACCATTTCTAGTACTCTATTATCTCCCCATCTAGCACTCTGTCAACCATTTCTAGTACTTTATTATCGCCCCATCCAACACTCTCTCAACCATTTCCAGTACTCATCTGTCACTTTGTCAACCATTTCCAATACTCCATGATATCACTTCTGGTACTCTGTAATATCAATTCTAGTACTCTATTATCATCTCGGTACTCGGTCAAATCCAGTACTAAACCCTTCCCGAGTCCAACATCCATTTTTAAAGATTGACATCGGGGTATATTGACACAAACTGGTGTTCCAATTTCATTAAGAAACAGAGGAATATCAATTATGTAAAGAAAAAATTGAGCAAGTTGGCTGGATCTCCTTCCTTAAGAAGTTCAAAGGGTACCATGATGGAGTTTAGCATGCCTTCATCTAAAATTATGATGGTGAGAACGTTCAGTTGGGAGGTTTACAGTTGAAAATCACAATGGCTACCATAGCAGAGGCCACAGGATTACTGATCGCTGGGGAAAAATATTTCAAGGGTGTGAGCATTAACAATGAGCTTTGTCAAAAGTTCTTTACCGTCGAACACTTGGACCCTAATTGGGTTAAAGGCATCCCTAGGAACTAGGTTAAAGAAGAATATAGGTTGATGCTCAACAAACTTCAAAGGTTCTTGACTTGTGAAGGCAGGTATGTACTCAGCTTTCTTTACCACCTAAGGCTTCTTTTATATTTTGAAGCAAGACCTCGGATAAATTTCTCATACTTCCTTTGGATGAGTCTAAACAAGATGGAAAGAGGAGTTAAATCGACCTTTTAAAAGGTTGAAACTAGTATCTACCATCATGGGTTGATAAAATTGTTAGTTACTCACGAGATAAAGAAGCAGGGTAGTAATTGGAAGACATTCATCTCACAATATTTTGCTCAAGGAGAAGGTTCTCAACACATAGAGGAAAGCATGCCCAGGGATAGTAGTAAGGACCTAGACAACAGTAAGAAGAAACAAAGGAAGTTGAAGTCCAAAGAAGGCATTGATAGCCCTACTCCCTCAAGGTCCGTTAATAAGTTTGACAAGAGTAAAACAGTAGAAGAGGAGGAAACTCCTAAAACAATAATAAAGTGACCATCAAAGGGTAAGATATCCTCTCTTGATTCACCTACTCCAAGTAAAATATTAACCACTGAGAAGAAGAAGAAGAAAAATCCAACTGACAGTGATAAAGGAGAGCTCACAGGCACTACTTATGAGGTATTTGTTGAGTTACCTTAGGAAGAGACTCCTACACTTAGTATTAAAAAGGTGAAGAAACCTAGAACTAGTGAAAGAAGTAATAGCACACAAAATTCTGAGAAAAAAGAAAAAAAGCACAAAAAGAATAATTCACAAAGTCCCTCTCACAGACAAAAGGGAAGAAGAGAAGATTTTTTTAGGATAGCATCCTCACTCCCGCTATAAAATTTGGTGAGTCATCAACACCTCAATGTCAAACTACTAGGAGCATGGCAAAATAGGTAGTGACTACTCATACTCCTTCTTCTCTAGAAAATCCAATAGATGTCTTTGTCCCATCTGAAAAGGAATATGTACAAGATGAACCCCTTAATGAAACTGAGGAATTAGCTACAGAGACCTTGAAAGAATTTGGAAGAGAGGTTGAATATAAGAGAACACTTTCCAAGAAGGACACGGTTGGACCTACTAGTCCTTTAACTAAACAACAAATGATCATCAAAATTGAAAAGCTTCAGAAGAAAAATGAGAAACTAAGGGTAGAGGTGAAAGAATATAAGTTGTTAGATGAATACCTCAAGAAAAAAAATGATTAGTTAAAAGAGAACAATCAGAGGTTACAAGAGGAGGGAAATGAGGCATCCACTAAGCTGAATAAGGTTCTTCACCTCATACACTATACCAAAGTCGTTAAAAGGGAGCTTAAGGAAGAAGCTTCATGTGTGAATCTGTTGGATCCAAACAACTAATTTTCAGGCAAGAGGACTCCATTTTTGAAGTTTTGAGGGATGGTTCAATACTTTTTACATGAGGACATGAAATGACTTAGGCATGGGGGAAGTTGAGTCTCCTTTTTTATGCCTTTCATACCCCATATTTTCCTCTTATTTTGATCAAATTTACCTAGAAATCTACTCACTATTCACCTACCTTCTTCAAAAATATACCTTTTAGCCTCCTTATGTATCTATGAGGTAATTTATATTTCAAAGTGTGATTTTTATGTTCTATTGTAGTAGAAATAGAATGCTTGATTCTTTATACTCTCTAATTAATTGGATTGACTCACATAGATATTTAGACCATGTTTCTACTCATCTGGTACAAGTGTATTGATTTGGTACTCGTGCTCCTACTCATCCTGTACTAGCATTATCGGTCCAGTTCTAGCACTCCTACTTATCCATTGCCAATGTTATTAATCTAGTACTCGCGTTCTCATCTGATACTTGGGTTCTCATCCGGTACCCATGTGTTTGCTTATCAACTACCTGACAACACTTTCCCGTGGTCCTTCTCATATGTATTCACCCATGTATTTGTGCTCATTTGACACCAACATTAGCGATCCAGCACCTATGCCCATCTGGAACCAACCACAGTGATCTAACACCAACAACAGCAATCTGGCACCTGTGCTCATCTAGTACCTGCGATCCAGCACCTGTGTTATTCCAGTACCACCTGCCTTGACTATGTTATTTCAATACCAGACCCTACTTTCTAGGTTCGGTGGCTGAACGAACTATCTTCAATGGGGCCAAGGAAGTTTTTGGTCAAAGGTATCATCTTGTTATAAGAAATTGAGATATGTTTCATCATTCATGCATTGTATGTGATGAGGATGAAGCCAAACATATAGAATGAGCTAAAATGTAACATTTTGTAATTATTTATTACTATTCTATTAAGCCTTAAATGTAACATCATTTTCTCTATAAGAGAATTCTTGTAGATGGTAGCAAGTTAGCCAGAGAGAGAAATAGCTAGTAAGAGACAAAGAGTTAGCTAGAGAATGAGACATAACTAGTTGGAGACATAGTTTTAACTCTATTGGTATGTTGGACACTTGATTTTGTAACCTTTTATTTTGAATTCAATAATATGAACATCAATTGATGAATTTGATGTGTTAGTGCATCCTTTAGTTCTGTAGATTCTTCCAACTTTCCTTGGTAACTCAGCAAGGGCCCACCGAAGCCATCAAGGCAAGTTTTCATTATAGTATTGTGAATATTGGTTTGGTTTATGTGTGAGAGTGATTTAGTATTTTTCAAAGTGTTAATATAATACTAGTTTTGATCATATGAAAGCAATCTATTTGTTTTAGTGATTGTTCATTCATTTTATGAATGCAAACTTTATTTCTTAAATTGCACATTTAATTGTTGAATGCTATTTTGAAGAAGAGGGAAGCTAAGATCAAAGATCTCATGATTCACCTCCATATGTTGTTAGTGAAGACTCTTGTCATACATTTCTTGTACTAGAATTCAAAGTTTCTTTCAATATTAGTCTTAGTTGGTTTGAGTGTTGTTTAAATGCAGTGAATTGATTCTAGTGTAGTGATTAAAATAAGTTGCTACAAGAAAACATAGTTAGATCCATATTTCTATTTCATGAGCTTGTAAATGGATAAACTTGTTCCCTGAGCAAAAAAAATTAGCTCACAATTTCATTAATATTTTATTTCTGAGTTTTGATTCCAAATTGTGTGAGGAAGTTAGTATTAGTTTTGAATACTTTTTATCTAGACTAATACTCATTAGACATAGGGACTTATCTATTATTGACACACATAGTATATCAAATCTATTGGTTACAAATCCTTGGTTGAATATTTAATATTGTGGTGATATATCATCCATATAATTTCCCCAACAACACTTGGTCCTATTCCTATCATATGACTTGGGTAGGGCCTGAAGCCCCTCCCCATAGCCTTTGCACCTTATACCTTCACCCTTTGTCATGTTCTTATAATGTTTATATTATTTAGTTCATTGCACCGAGCGTAGCAGCGGGGTCACAAAGTAGGCGCCAACCCCCCTATCAGGAGGTTTCAGGGGGGTTGTAGCTCCCTTGCACAGGGTCCGGGGCAGTGCCCTGAGAATGTTTTTTTGGACCCTATATCAAGTGGGAAAATATGCCTATGGTTTTGTGCATGGGTTTTGCACATGTTTTTTGGCATGATTGTTTTCTGCCCATGGTATTTTCTAGATCAAGTCAAGGGAACTACGGTTATGTTCTAATCCAAGGTTAATGGATTGGGTTTTATGAATGCTTCAACATGTATATATAGGTATTGTAACATTGAAAGGAATATAATTAAAATCAATCTGCTAGTCTCAGTTTTGGTATCCAAGGGAAATCTCTGTGTATTTGTTTTATATTCTCATCATTGTTTATTTTCTATTTTTTAGAATTCGTCTACAGGTAATTTTTGTACATGATTAAAACCTACATTTGAAATCAGAGTTGTTTCAACTTTAAGGGGATTCCTTTGCTGCTAAGTTTTTTTTCTCGGACTTGTGGTAGACCCTATTGACTGGGATATTTGTGGGATCGATTCTTGCAGTGAAAGAAGATGGTGAGCAGTGGAAAGATAGAGATTGAGAAATATAATGGTCAGAGTTTTGAGTTGTGGAAACTCAAGATGGAGGATTTGCTGGTGGATAAATATCAGCGGATCGTAGTAGATCCAAGTACTAAACCAACGACAATGTCAGATGAAGACTCGACGAAGTTGGATCAAAAAGAAAATAACACAATCTAGTTGTGTATCTTAGATTCAATATTATTGAATGTATTAGGAGAAGCTTTGACGAAGGCTTTGTGGGACAAGTTGGGGCTTTGTACCAATCTAAATCTCTGGTGAATAAATTGTTTCTATGGAAAAAGTTTCATAACCCGAGGATGAAGGATGGAGACTTGGCAACAAAGAATCTGAACACCTTTAATATTGTGGTAATATTGTTTTTATATGTTGATATTAAATTTCAAATGAATATAAGTGCATCACTTTGTTGTGGTCTTTACCAGATTCGTGGGATAGTCTAGTTATTGCAATAGGTAACAATACAACTATCTTGAAGTTTGATGAAATAGTCTCATCCTTGCTATTGAAGGAGATGAGACAGAAAAATATGGAGGGCCATAATGGAGATGCCTTGTCTGTACAAGGAAGATCCCAGAATAGAAACATTAAAACTAAGTCCTCGAGTGGGAGATCTAAATCTCCAGGAAAACCTGTAAAGGTGTGCTGGAAATGCAGAAAGGAATGGCACTTCAAAATAGACTATATACCTAAATCTCCTGAGAAAGGAAAGGGATGTAATGATGCTCCTTTTGCAGAGGAAAAAAAACCACCTCATATGTAGGTGGGGATGTGTACTTGGCTTCTTCTTCAAGTACACATATAGATCATGAGGTATGGTTAATTGACTCAGGTGCATCCTTTCACTACACGCCCCATAGGGAGTGGTTTTGTGAGTATGAGAAATATGATGGTGGTGATGTATTCTTAGGGGATGACAGGAAGGCTAGAATCTTCGGATGTGGAAAATTCAAGCTGAAGTTGCAAGGTGGAAGGATTATAACAGTTCTGGGTGTTTTACATATTCTTGCATTGGCTAGAAATCTAATTTTTGTAAGAAAAATGGATGATGTAGGTGTAAAAATAGTGTTCGAGAAAGATACATGAAGATGGTTCAGGGAGCACTGGTATTGATGTGGGGAGTTTGG
>APFE031721697.1:8331-18424 GCA_000404065.3 Pinus taeda | reverse complement strand
ATGGTTTTCTGCCCATGGTATTTTGTAGATCCAGTCAAGGGAACTATGATTATGTTCTAATCCAAGGTTAATGGATTGAGGTTTATGAATGCTTCGACATGTATATATAAGTATTGTAACATTTAAGGAATATAATTAAAAATCAATCTGGTAGTCCCATTTTTGGGATCCAGGGGAAATATCTGGGTATTTGTTTTATAGTCTTCTCATTGTTTATTTTCTATTTTTTAGAATTCATCCGCAGGTAATTTCTGTATAGGGTTAAAACCTATAGACTACCTAGTCATCAATCCAGTCAGCAACCTGCAACAATATTTAGTTGTTGAGCCAAACGGAAAAAACATCATAAATTGAGCATATGATATCAATTTTAGTGATTCATGTTGTGTTGGATTCAGAATAATGAGAATTATGTTTTGGCACTCGTTTCAGGAAGTTCTGAGGACTTTCATTTTTGAGCACTTTTCTGGTCCTTTGGATCAATCCTCCCCATTGGAAACTTTTGGACAAAAAAAATATTATTTTCGGTCAATATATAATTGAGGATACATCTCCCTCACCCTTCCAATCTTAATCCATTTGGCCTTGCTTGGATTAGTTCTCTTGAGTCCTACACGAAGGTATTCCACTTTACCTCTTAGTGAAGGCCTTGTTTTTCTATCAAGGATAGTATCTTGCTATAATTATTCAAGATATTCAGGAGAAAATTATTCTATTATTAGAATCTGAACATGTTGTCCTTGATCTTCAGTCAAAGGAGGCTCATATAACCTTAGATTCTCAACATTAACAACTTCATATATTTTCATATATGGAGGAAAATCTAACTGAAATGCATTATTATCAATATTTTATAAAATCTTAAAAGGTCCGTATCTGATTCTTTTTAGTTTTTTACCTTCTCCTTGAAGCCTTTCCTTGCTAATGTAAAGCCAAACTTCATCTCCAACCTGAAAATTGTGTTCAACACGATGCTTATCATGTCTTGTCTTGTACTTGGCTTGATTCTTTTCCAACTGTTCTTGAACCATTTGATGCACCAATTTAACTTTTTCAATGAAGAACTTGGACTTATCTATGTCATTGTGTCCTTCAATAGAAACATCTTTCCCAAAGATAAAATCTAAGGGATATTTTCCTAAATATCCTAAGCATGCTTCAAATGGAGATGTTCGAGTCAAAGAATGCTTGGCCCTATTGCAAGCATGCTAGATGTACTGCAAATGTTCATCCCAAAGCTTGGGATGTTTGTTTCAATAACCACGAGGGAGATGTACTACTATTTTATTCACCACTTTTGTTTGATGATCACTTTGCGGATGAAATGTCATGCTCTTCTTCAACTTGGTGTCCATGAGTCCTCATAAACTTGACCAAAATTTCTCAACAAATTGAGAATATCGATCAGAAATAATAGATGTGGGCAACCCAAAATGCACCCATACATTTTGAAAGAACATATGTGTAGTTTGTTTAGTTGTAACCTTCTTCTTACAAGGCATCAAAATACACATTTTTCTAAAATGATCCATAACAACATAAAGATAATCATGACCTTTCCTACACATAGGTAGCCCTCCCACAAAATCCATAGAAACACTTTTCCAAGGACGAGAAGGAACATGAAATGGACTATACAATCCCAACGTTCTATTGCTAGGATTACTAGTAGAACACAAAGAACATCCCTTTACATATCGTGACACACTTTCAGTCATACGAGGCCAATAAAAATACCTTTGTAAGTATGCCATTATTTTTCCTACACCAAAATGGCTAGCAATAAGAGAAGTATGTGCTTCCCTTATGATGTTGACTCTTTCACCCTATGGAACACATAGCTTGCCAAGATTATACAACAATTTGGCATGCACATGATAATCCAATTCTTCTAGTTGGTTGTTGTTGGTGGTTGGATTTACATACTTTTACTCACCCTTTTACCCTGTTCTTTTTTATCCATTTCACACTTATAATGGTAAATCAATATCTTAAAATGCATAGGTATACCTCTTGTCATGTCTTTATGGATTATTTGTCAATGAAGCATAGTTATAGGGGACTATTACCTAAGCGGCTTGCTAATTCAGTTATTTCTGCAAATTTGAAGGGAGAATGACCAAGATCTTGATTCATTGGATGATACTGTCAAAACTGGCAGTGTTATCCTTGGATATTGGTTGCAACTGTGAATCAATCTTTCGATTGACACACTTTTATCTTTTACATTATGTTTTTTTCTAAAAACCACCATGTAATTAAAGGTAGACAGTGTCATAATTCTAGGAGCTATATTATTGAAAAAAAGTATAAAGTAGAGTTGCAGGCTGTGAAAGCTATTACTATTAAGAGTCTTTAAGGTTACAGGAGAAATACAACTCTGAGTCTGTAACAACATACTTGTAATATTTATTTAATTAATGATAGTTTGATCTTTTGAGCATATTGTGATTCATTGATCTCGCCACAGCCCTGATCAAGGAGTTGGGCCCACTCTCTTGACTAGGTCCTACTGGATTAGATGTGTGTTAGGTTTATTTTCATGTGTTTATGGTTGTTGTGAATGTTTATCAGTGTGTTGTTGTGAGTCCTAATTGTTGTTACTCTTATTGTTGTTACAGTCATTACTTGTTGTTACTCTTATTTGTTGTTACAGTGTTTCTTCTTGTCACACATTGATGAATTTATAATAAATATTCAATGCTGGGTAGGGAAACTATGGCCTGCACATACAGTTCATGATAACCTTGAAACAACTGGTAGAACCCCGAGTTGACAATTAAATGTGGATTGGGTGAATTGCATGATTCATACTTGTACACCAACATTTTGGCATCGTTGCTAGGGAGGCTATCAAAGGCACCAAAGTACGACCATTATTAACCATAGGACTGATCTCTCATCCCGGGGAAGGAAGCTTACAAATTGCTCCAAGTCCTAAGTATTGGATCGTTTGGGTGTTTGGTTTCTTGTCTTTCTTTTGTTCTTAGGATTATTCTCTCGTTCTGGAAAAAAAAGTTTTTATCACCTTGACCCTGGCCTAGAGCTTTAGATTTATTTGTTCTGCTTTCATAAGTATTGCTCTCTCGTCCTCGGAAGAGAAGTTTCATTTTTCGCCGTGTTTCGGGTCCTCAACATTATTTTTGTGATTTGTTTATTTTCTTTCTCTTGTTTTCTTTAGGGGCCACTCTCTCGTCCTAGGGAGGGAAGTTCTTATCCTGCTCCAAGTCTTGAGCTTTTAATTTGTTTGAGTGTTTCCCTTTTATTTCCTGATTGTATGAACAGAGACCAATAAAAGGGGCAAAGGGAGACCCCCGAAAAGAAAAGGGGTTGATTTGGGCAGAAAAACTTACATCCAAGAGATCATCTCAAGGGATGAGTCTAGAGCATTGTCATGAGCCGCTGATAGGGTAAGATCTCATACGGGATCTGGAGGACAATTAGTGTGCCAACCAAAACCTCCTCCAATAGAAGAAGTGCAATTCAGGGAAGAAGAAGAAGCAAGTAGAGGATCTGAGGAACTGCATATTGCAAGTTTAGATGAAGAAGATTTGAGGGAATTCTTGGCACCATTTTATCAAGGGAGTGTTGTTAAACAACTTCTATCATCTGTTATAGAATAGCCAGAGCTAGAACCTATTGAAATTCGAAGTGGGTATTGGCAGATATTCATGGCTCTTGTAACTTCTTCAATTGAATTTCCAATTAGAGACATCAAAGGTGATGCACCTATGAAGCCTATTCCTTTGAAAACACTACCTAATTTCCATGGTCTTACTTGCAATAATCTGGACACATTCCTTTTTGAATTTGACATTGTTTGTTGGGGGCATGATTATATTTCTGATGGTTAGAAATTGAAGATATTCCCCGCTAATTTGAAGGGCACAACTTTGAGATAGTTTATGGGTTTAGGGGGAAAATCTATTGCTACATGGGATGATATGAAGATGATTTTCCTCGAGAAATATCAGGACTACTTCAAATCCCGGGATGTAAAGGAAGAAATATTTAAGATTATGCAAAAAGAGTAAGAGACTATGGAAGATTGTGTGGAACGTTTTCAATATAGTTTGCAGAGATCATGCCACAATGACTTGAATAAGAATATGTTGAAGTAATATTTCTCAAGGCACTGAGGGAGGAATCTCTGGAGTTATTGAACGTAGTATGGAAATGAGATATATCAAAGGAATATTTGATATCATATGTGAACTATGTATCAAGTGTTCACGAGGGCCTACAAGATAGAGGCAGGGAATTTGAATTCTCAAAACATCCAACGGTGGAGTTACAAAGGCTAAAATTGGGAATCTGCTGGAAAACCTGAGAACTAATATCCTGAGAACATTATCATCGCAGCTAGACATGTTGCAAGCGAAGAAGAAGAAGATGGAAGCAGAGAAGGCTATGTCTATTTTCTTCCCATAATGCATGAAGAAGCATTTGTTGAATGAATGTCCATTAAATTCTGTAGAGACTTGTGCAATATGTGAATAGAGTCATTCCACTAGAACTTGTCTGTCCCTTCCTAGATTGAAGGTAGTCTTTCAGGGAACAAATGAAGAATTAGATCATCTTTATTTTATGGGATTAAGGAAACCATGGCAACCACGGCCGTCGAACATGAATCAAGGTATGCCTCAAGACTCATCTCAATATTTTAAAAATATGAATTTTGGTCAGCAGTCTATAGCTTTTTCACCCTCTTGGCCACATTATTACCAATATCCAATGCCGTAGAAACCCTAGTACCCTCAATTTGGTCCAAATCCTTCATGGTCCCATAACTGGCGTGGACCTCCTCTTCCTCCTTCAGGACAATTCTCCCAACCTATGCCATAACAGTAATTACAACTAGCAAATAATGTGCCCACTAGTAATCCTCCTCTTCGTCCTCAATTTCCTGTCCAATCCAATCCAAATCCAAATAATAGACAGGCTCAACGGGTTGAGATACTCAACCTCCCTGCATATAGTATTTCCACTCTGGAATGTAATGAATTAGATATTCGTTCTAGTCAGGTGGTCAATACTTAGACTTCACCTATAATTGTTGAACATACCGATGACGAAGTCTCAGAATCAAAATAGAGAACAATAGGGGATGAGCTACCAAAAATTCCTATAAAGAAACAAACCCCTCCACAAACTACTGTTACTAGACGATGTCAGACTGGTCCACCTTATCCGGAAAGATTATCTTTGAGCAAACAAAGTCCTCATCCTGAATTTGACTTCTTAGGGGAATTGTAGAATTTATTTGTTAAAATTCTATTACTTCAGGCTATGAAGGACGTACCGATTTATGCTAAGACAACTAAAAAATATTGTTCTAAGAAACCTGGTAGAAAACCAAAGGACCCACTTAATATTCATGTCATGGGTGAATTATCAGATATAATGCTGGGGAAATATATACCTGTCAAATGCGGGGATCCTAGGAACCCGATTCTGACAGTATAGATTAATGGGGTGGATATCCAAAATGTACCGTTAGATTTGAGGTGATGATTAATGTTTTAACCTATGCAATTGTGATTACATGGTTTTTGCGGAACCTTAAACCAACTCCCACCATCCTAGAATTAGCAGATCGGTCTACTATTAGACCGGTAGGGAAGCTAGAAGATATCACTATTTCAGTAGACTCATGGAAGTACCCTATTGACCTTTTGGTTTTACATACCCAATCCCTAGCCGGTGGGCATCCTCTGATTTTAGGAAGACCTTGGCTTGCAACCACAGATTCTTACATTCGGTATCGGTCTGGAAACATGGTAATATCCAATGGGGAAGTTATAAAGTACCTTATCCCTTACCCACATGCAAAAACAAGTTCATCAAATAAATGCAGATTTACCTTGATACAAAAGTCTCTACCTACTAAAGAGCCTAAATTTGAGAATGAAGAAGTTAGACCCATCCTTACCATCAACGAAGCTCTTTGTTTTAAGAATGAAACAGAGGACAATGCCATTAGCACCTTTCTTAGAAATCCCGACTCTATTTCTGATTCAACCATCAGCTGTTAGAAACTGTCACGAGCTGTAATGTTCTGGAAGATATTGGACCAGAAACAGAAGTAGAAAACATTCCTGAAATTGTACCCCGTAATAGTGTTCTTGTAGAAATTGAACCAGTGAAAACATTGAATATTGATCCTAACCTTTCACACTCACAATCCGAACAGCTACTAAAAGTCTTTTGGGAGCATAAATAAGCCTTTGCTTGGGAGTATACATATATGAAAGTCATCCCTACTGATTTATGTACTCATTATATATACATTAAAGAGAAATGTCGGTCTATTAGGAAGCCACAAAGAAGAATGAATCCTTCCTTAAAAAACATTGTCAAAGATGAATTACAAAAGCTATTAGATGTGGGTTTTATTTATTCGGTATCAGACAATCAATGGTTTTCCCCACTAGTCATTGTTCTTAGGAACAATGGCAAGTGGCAGATCTGCATTGATTATAGGGAACTAAACAAAACAACTCAGAAAGACCATTTTCCCTTACCCTTTAGTGACCAAGTCCTTGATACATTAGTCAGGAAAGAGTTTTTCTCCTTTCTGGATGGGTTTATTAGATACAATCAGATAAAAATCGCTCCTAAGGATCAGGACAAAAATACATTCACATGCCCTTGGGGAACCTTTGCCTACCGATTCCTTCCATTTGGCTTCTATAATGCACGTGACACATTTCAAAGGGAAATGTTAGGAATTTTCTCTGATTTAGTTAATTATAGTGTTGAGATTTACATGGACGACTTTACCCCATATGGAGATTCCTTTAAAAAAGATTAGAAAAACTTATAGAAATTACTTGAAAGATGCAAGAAAACACATGTTTCGCTAAGTACAGTCAAATTTCATATGATGATGAAAGAGGGGATAGTGCTGGGACACTTGCTTTTAGCTGCAGGAATTCGGGTTGATGCTACGAAGGCAGAGTTAATCTTAAAATTTCCTACGCCTAAGACACTGACACATGTACATAGCTTTATTGGTTATGCTAGCTATTATAGGTGTTTCATAAAATATTTTACTAAAATAGCATTCCCACTTTTTCAATTACTACCTAAGGATGTAGAATTTGTGTGGACAGATGAATGTGAAGCAACTTTTGTAGAAATCAAAGAACTAGTCTGCAAGGCTCTAATATTATGTGGTCTTGACTGGAAGCTCTCATTTCACACCTCTACTGATGCTTCTCAAGCAATAGTGGGGGTGTTTTTAGGGAAACAGGAGGAAAAAAAACCATACACAATTTACCATGTCAACAAGAATTTGACCCTCGCTGAATTAAACTACACGTAACTGAATTAAACTAGTACTATATTTCGGCATTATATCACAGGGTATCCTACTTTCATGCACACTGATCACACAACTATCAGGCATCTGATGAACAACCCAATAACCCTTCGCTGCATTACAATATGGTTACTTTTAATTCAAGAGTTTGATATTACCATTGTAGATAAACCAAGGAAAGATAATGTAGTTGCAGATTTCCTGTCTAAGATGGATACTAGTGATGAAGGTACACCTATAGAGGATAGTTTTCTAGATGAACATATTTTTTCAATTTCTACTCACACTTTGTGGTATGCATATATTGCTAACTTTCTTTCTACAGGAAAGATGCCTCAACACTTTCCTTACAGAGAACTGTTGAGTCCCAAACTTATATCTTCCCTATATACCTTTTTAGCCTTTATCTCCAGTTACCTGAACCTCCAAGCTATCAAATCATTGCATATTAGTTTAAAAAGAGCATATAAATGGTTTCCTAACTATGTCTTGTGACAGCTGTTTGATTTAGATTTTTTCTCAATCAGCTGTGGAATCTTGTCACTTTCCGCAGCCAGAATCAGTTTCCATAGCCTTTTTGTTGAAGTCTATGTTACAGGTGTCTACTGGAGAATCCGGCCACATGGGCAAGCTACAAATGATGTGGAAATGGAACGTGTCCCCTTGGCTCAGCTGAATCACTCATAGAAGCTCGTGGTCAAAGCCAATCAAACGGTGGTCAACACTAGGAGTTTTGCGGTGGCAGGACTCTGTTTTTCATCATGAGGAGGATTGCGTGGCAAGATCCTAAATCTCAGGAGGTGTGCTAACACCTGGGGGCTGTTTGTGAACCGAATCTAACAAGCCACCCTCCTTGGATTTATTTCTCACAGCTACCATACTGCTAGATTTCCGAATATGGTCATTTACGTGTCTGTCTACCAACGCAGACCTTAGGAATTAGTTATGTATTTCCCGCTATAAATAAAGCATCCTCGTATGCGTATAGGCTAGCTTTTTGATATGTAATCTTGACTGTTTTTACGAGCCATCGTGTCGTGACTTAGTCCTTATGTTATGACTGCATTTCAATATATAAGAAGACACTTCTCTTAAGTTCAAATCCGTGATTGATTTCTAATTGGCCGAGGTTGCAGAGGGCCCCTGTACACCAAGGTTCTGTAGTTACTGTATAGTTTCATATTTTCTCCATTTACACTCTTGATGCCATAGATGTTTGTTGTATATATTACGTTGCTCATGGTATTCATGTTGTTTGTTGTCCATAGTTTCTTTCATGCTTTCTAATGACTGTCAACTAATCAGTGTTTTCATTTCAGGTTCTAATAGATAGCCCAGACAAGTGCACATAGCTTTTTGATGACTAATGACATGATGGAATTATCTTGTCCTTCTGCTGATTTGTTTTCTTAGTTCTAATTCTAGCACTGTTTATTTCTTTCAGTTTTGCTTTGTTCATTTACTTTTCTGTAAGATAGATATTAGACTATTCATGTCATTTTCAGTTACCTCCTATAGCCAGAGCGAGTCGAATGGTGAGGGATTGAGTGTGAATGTATAATTTGATACTAGTTTATTTGCTTTTGCAAGTTAGTGATTAGATTACTCATATCATTTTCGGTTACCTCCTATAGCCAGAGCGAGTCGAGTGGTGAGGGATTGAAGGATGAATGTGCAGTTTGATCTTAGTTTTATTTTATGCAATTTAGATATCAGATTACTCAATTTGTTGATGATTACCTCCTATAGCCAGAGCGAGTTGAATGGTGAGGGGTCAGAAACGAGTTGATGTGATATGGTTTAGTTTACTTTGCTTACAGTTTTTGAATTGCTTTGAGTTCAGTTTTTCTTTTTATACAGCAGCAAGGATACTGGGTTTCATAGTCACTAGTTCACTGTTTGGTTTAATTAGAATTTAGGTACATCTTTATTTTCTCTCAGTAATTGATTTCATCATTGCAAGTTTGAAAACCTTTTGAACACTTTGAAGTTTGGAAATTATTTTAAAGGTCAACATTGCCTTGAACACTTTTATCCATACTTGATTCTTAGAATTACCATCTCACATTAGGAAATCAACAAGAAGATAAATCCAAAAACAAATCAAAAATCAAAAATGACAAAGAAATAAGAAAACGGTTATCTTGCATATATAGTGCGCTTCACTCCAGCAGTTTACGACTCCCGGATTGACAATTTATATAGCAATTTAGGACACACTAAATTGACCAAACATTTTGGCGCCATTGCTAGGGAAGTGAAACTAGGTAGCCAATTTCTTAAAAAAAAACAAGAATATTTCAAGGAAGGTAAAAATTGATGATTTCTCAAAGTATGCTCTCCTCTTGCACCTAGTGTGACCTGGAGGATCAGAAAATAGTGTTATTGATTCAGTAATTTCTTGAGTATGCTCTCTTCTTGCACCTAGAGTGATCTGGAAGATCAGAAAGAGAATTATTAACCTGACTTGAAGAAAATACAAATGACATGCATAGAGCAAGAGATTCTAGGGGAAGGTTTATAGCTAGGGCCAAGAGTTCGATTTTTACAACTCCATCTACTCCAAGGTATAGACAAGATACACCTCCATCATCTCCAACTCATACTCCTAGCCTTAGGATCCCTGGAATTCAAAAGGCAATAGTTGAATTAGGAGACTCTCCCACACTATCCACTGAATCTGAGTTAGGGAAAGACCCTTTATTTACTTCTACAGGAAAACACATTGTAATCGAGGAAGTAGAATCACCTGAAGAAGAAGAGGGAGAA
>APFE031721677.1:144753-159289 GCA_000404065.3 Pinus taeda | reverse complement strand
TAATTGCAAAGTAAAGACCGATGATGAGGGCCTACCTCGAATCCAACGCTAGTATTTGTAGAAGAGTCGTCACTCCCGTTCTTTCACTTCAGCTGGTCACAATCCTCACGATCCTCGTGAACAGACACCTGCACACGCAAGGAACAACACAAATACAAGCATAAAATCCAAGAAATGCAACTATGTATCAGTCAGAAAGGATACAACTCAAACATCATTATAAAGACAATGAGAGTGCAACTATAATGATAGTCGTCTATTATTATTGATAAACAAAGAAGAATTCAACCAAGTTCTGACGTCAAATCCTCCTTTGGTTGGGTGATCAGCAACACATGCCATGCAAAGCTTGTAGGGAATGGGGAACAAGCCTCTCTCTCCTTGGTTACTTGGACAAAGATCTCCTCATTAAAGATGTAGCCTTATGGGGATGAACAAGGCCTCTTGTAGCATGAGCTTAGCAATTCTCAGACTTTGGGACTTGGAATTTGGAGCTTGAAGAGTAGAATTACTAACTAGCTTGTCAAAGGCAAAGGGACAAGCTTATATAGAGGGAGGGGAAGGAGATAAGATCATCCACAAGAATCATGGGATTGTCCTTATCATTAGGAAGCTTTCATGAGAGGTGGAGAACTACTTCCCTCCTTTGGAGATTCGAAGCCCAACTGAACTAACTCAAACTAGAATTAGTTCATGAATAGGTTAGGAAGAACCTTCGCAAGTTGGTTTGTTAAAAACTTTACCCAACTGGGTTGGCGCTACTGCGACTCTGAGACAGAGCACCAACTGGCGCGCCCTCTTTGGAGGATTTCCCCCATTGGCGCGAGTGATACACTGAGGAACAGCGCCAATGGAAAAAGGGCTATTTTTATGGGTATTTTGCATAAGGTGTCTTCAGGGCATATGAAGTAAATACTCAAGGGGATACAATGCAGGTGTTTTCAAGTTATGTCACTTCTCATAGGTCCGGAATAGGTCCTCCAATATGCGGGAGAAGGGGTAACAGGGACGGTGACAAAATATTGTGTAACAGGCCTACTGTAACAATTTTACTATTAATACATTCCTAAAGTCCCCTTATTCTAGTGATCCATATTATAGAGCTTGACCCACCAACTTAAAGAATGTGTCTAGAAAATCTCAGCTTCCATAGGTTGAACTATGTAACCCCTTACATAAGTACTCAATGCAGTTTTATTTGGCATTGAGTGATCTTACTAGATTGTAGTGACATCTCGATCCTTGATTAGTGAATCCACTCAACTCCCTTTATTGAAACAATGATTGGCCAAGCGTTAGTTAAATTGGGATTGGTCATCCAAAGGTTCAAATAATCCCATCCTTAAACATTACCCACAACCCCCTTAATTGTAATTGAGCCTCATCTTCAGGCTTCTATGGCAGACCCAATATTTCATTGTTAAGACTTCCATGAATTCCCTATACACCCTTACGCTATGGTACCAAGTCATGAAAATAGATTGGGTCAAGGATGCCCAGTATTACTTGCTTGAATTTTCCTTGAACCCTCTCCATAACACATATGATATTTTTGATCAAGTGATGGGGCTCATCCGTTCATAAACTTTTGATTTGGCCTCATGTGATTCTTGAACCTAAGGCTTCTTGATCTCTAACAGTGCTAAACTCGAGCCTGGTTCCAATTCCACAATTTAAATCCTATGTAGATATGGGTTTCACCAAAATTTTTGGCATGATCGCACTGCAACACTTCTTAATTAAAACACTTTAGGTTGGTAGGAAAACCAACTTTTATATTACTGCAATATCTCTCTTTAAATATTCAATACTATTTCTGACAAATTCTTTCAATTTTTTTTTCTCGTAAACACTTAACAAATTAAATTGAAAATTAAACAAAGAATTTGCTAGAAATATCCCTTTTTAAATTATGATAATTTCTCAGTAATTTCTTCAATGAACATACACCATAGAAAATTCTAGAAACAAATAAAATTTCTAGCCTTTAAATTTCCAATTTAGAAAATTGGAGAGAAAATAAGGAAAATACCACAATTTATTTAATAAATAATCTTGAGAGCGTATTACATTAATAATTCTCTGAATAACTTGGTACCAAAAGCTCTATTGGTTTTTTTTTGATTCCACACAATCTTTGAACCCCAGGAACTACCTCAATCAAATTCAACCTTCATAAATTCAACCTCCTCCAATGATGTGCTATGGTAGAACATGACCTTCTCTTTTCTCCTGATGAGCACTACTAAAGAGCCTTAAGTGGTTCTCCCTCTTGAATACCTATGGTGATATTTCACCATGGAAACTAGTCACCACCAGCTAGGGTGTATAGTTCGACACATAAATTGGGAACCATACACCAGTTTCCCCTCACACGATAATCTACTAGAGCTCCCAAATCTAACTCAGAACAATCTAAATCATCATGTCTTCAAATGATCCCTGACTTCCTTTTATTTTGATGACTATCAGAGAACCATGGGTCTTCTAAAAATAATGGCTCCTTTTCCTTCTTTTAATAAAGTGACTTTTTATAAGATTTATTCTTTAATTACTTTTAAAGTCACTTAATAATCACTTTTGTTAATTTAATTACTCAATATCACCTTAGATATGACATTAAATAATTAAATTAGTTAGTTGGTCTTCTATTCTTGGAAATGAACATTACAAAATAGCCCCTTTTACACTGCCAATACATGTAATTCACCCCCACCCCAATACATACACTATATTGACTCTATTTTTGACAATTTAAAAATTCCCTTTATGAATGAACATGGTAAGATATTGGTCAACAAGGTGAAGCATCAGCGGATAACCAAGCTCTCTAAGGAATTTAGGATTTTTCCTAAAGAAACAATTCTAATAATTCCGATAATGTCATTCTCTAGGTTTTTTTTCTTTAATGGATCTAGCTAGGATCATCCCCTTATCTACAGGGTAGGTAGTGTTCTTTATGTAAATATTAGTCATTTCCTTCTCATTAGGTACTCTCTTGGTAGAAGCTAACACAAAAGAGTTTGATTCATAGCTTTAAGGACTCTTTTTATGGTCACAATATAGACAAGTGTAAAAAAGTTAAAGGTAATGGGAGATTTGAAGTTTATAATTAATTGTGCCTCTAAAAAACTCTTTATGGTGAACATTCGTCTATGCACTTTGCTATAAAATTTGCAATAATTGATCTACTTTTTCAAATGGATCTCATTCTATTACATTTTCAATGAGCTTGATTGGGAATTTGATGCCTTGTCACTCCCCCTTTGTGCTTTAAGCATTCATGAGTTTCATGATGGGGTGGTATTTGACTCAATGGAGTTCCAATTCTAATTTTTCCTTTAGGATTGTTGAAAGAGGTCAGTTGAAGAACTGTTTTTTTTTTTTTTTTTTTTTTTTTTTTTTTTTTTTTTTTTGAATCACCTATGCAGTTTTTTGTGGATTATATAACACTGTAATTTCTTTTTAAAGAGATTTAATAAAGTGTGAAGGAATCGTGGAGAAGTAGTACTTATGGGAGAGGAAAAGTCATCCCTAGTCCTTTTTTGGACCACAATATGTATATTCATTCCTAATTAATATATATATATTTTTCCATATATATATATAATGAATGATGATTGATGATGATGACGATTTAACGTCCACTCAGACCAATATGGTATATTGGACCTTAATAAAGTAAGAGATTAATTGAAATTTTTTAACGTTTTATTTCTTTGATTGAAAAGAAGGGAGAGGAGTATTCCTAGGTCACTGTAGTTTTGCTAACTTAGCAAGTCAATAAGCTTGGTAGTCTGGAAAATATTTTGAAAGTTAGGATGAATGTGAGTAAGAGTCGGGTAATCCAAGAGAAAGTGTTTTTCATCTTCAACTCTCTTAGTGTCGCAAAGGTGACAAAATATTTCATCCCAATGTGTTTTGGGAATAGACCAACGCCTTGTTTCACTATAATGTAGCTCATGAGAATTAGTTCATATCTTGGCAATAATAATTTTCTTCTTATCTTTGGTTAAGATAGAAAGATAATTCTAGTTTTCAAGATTGGGGTTGATCATCTCCTTATATATATGTTCTCAAGGACAAAAATATTCTTCCCTCTAAGCCCAAGAGCTAGAGTGAGATTGTTGGTACCAAGCTAGCCCACAGGTATACTCACTTATGAGTTTACAAGAATATTAATCAAAGCATTATAGCTCAACATGTCACAAGTAGGGTTTTCAACCTGGGTGGGGAAGATAACAACTATTCTGCTAAACCACCCAAGGGAACCCCAATTGACAAAAAATTTGGGCATTAGGTACTACTTGAGGAAGAAAGTCAACTTCCCTCTTAGCTTGAAGGCAAGAGAGAGGTTGCTGGTACTAGGCTAACCCTCAATATAGACTCATTTAAGAGTGCAATAAAGTTAATTTATTCCAGACCAACAACATGTCAACTTACGAGAATTGAACCTAGGTGGGGAGGATAATGAGTATCCTGCCCAACAACCCAAGCTAAACTCAATTGACATTATATATATATATATATATATTATATTAATATATATAATTTATTTATATATAATATATAATAATATATATATATATATATATATATATATATATATATATATATATATATTATATATAACATGTTTTCCATCAACATGAAGATAACATGTAACATTAAAAATTAATATTAGTGGGTTATAAATAAAATATTTTAATATCCACCTTTAGTAATATAATTGTATATCGACTCTATACATTTAGAAAAAATATTAATAACAAAACAAAAATAATGTTCAACCATAAATAAAATATTTTCATGACCACCTCAAGTGAATTAATTTTATATCAACTTTCAATATATACTAGGAGAATAAGTAACTAAAAGTAAAAGAAAAACTTTCTTTCTCCATAGGTGCTTTCTACTTTGTAGTACGAATGAGGTTTGTAATGCATTGCATTCTTAATACAGAGTTGAGATGTCCCATATTGAGAGCCAACTTAAGTACATCATAACTCCAAATCTATCATGAGTGGAACTAGATCAAAATTTTATTCTCTATCCAATCATGATAAATATAAAGTTAGAATACATATTTTATATATCAATTATAGTATATACATACATTGAGAGATATGACATTTAAATATGTTATATGAAAAAAAACTATATTTTTGTGAGTTAAGTGAAATACTTCAATAACATATGCGTGTGGAGATACAACAATTGAAAGCAAAAAAATTCATATGGTTAAAATATTTAAATGATCTGTTGCTTATTATGAGGGAGATACTAAAATTTCTTTCATGTTTAATGTGGTTTTGACATGTAGCATATTAAGAATAAATGTAAATCCATCTTAATTTCAAATTTGAAAAATATGCTACTAAGTGTGACAAAAATGTGTAATTTCTTTCATACTCAACATGGAATTGGCACGTTGCATATTAAAAACCAAAATAAATATATCATAATTCCAAATATATCTCCTTTTATGTAAGTTAATAATGTATTTCCTCAAAAAAGCATGCAAATCAGACACATAATTCCATAAACCAACCTAACCATGTCACTATGTACGTGGTCTCAATTTGCCCAATGGTAAACCAGATATTTTTCACTGCCTACCATTTGAGTAATTTGTCCAAAATTCTAATGGTTTTAATAGTTACAACATGATAAAAGTATCAACTATAGTACTGTAAAAAAATGTCGTAAATTGACATGTTGAAAATAAAGATTCAGAGGAGGTGACAAGTGTCAGGTCTTTAGCATTGTATCTTGGAGGAGCTCGAGGATTAGGATAAGATTGGAGGTGGAATTTGATATGGGCCAGCTGCGCATCCATTCTTTCTAAAAGAAACCTCTGATTTCTATGAACTTGTTTGACATCCTCCAAATTGGAAAAGGTATTATATCTTTCTTCATGTCTATCCTTCAGTACCCTACCCAACAAGGTCTTCATTTTCTAATACATTGATAAGGCATGGACGTATTGTTTCATTCTTCCCTTGGTGTGTCTAGGTTCGAGAATCCACGTGGAAACATATTTAAAAATTTAAGAGTCTGAGAAAGCTTATCTTTCTCTAGTTGTTATGGATTCCAATTAGTGAATCTCATTTCAATTTTCATGGGGTACGATTGAGTAGTAGTTTGTGACAACCTCTTAGGCTTGTTGTTGGGCTTAGTTATGTCCCTGGGGGCCACAACCACCCCCACCATGACTACTTCACATTCTTTGTCAATGCATGTCTAACTTAGAAAGATTGGACTTGGAATCTACGCATGTATAGTTCATGATAGAGACCTGAAAGTGACTACGTTGAAAATTCCTATCTAGATGAAGGTTAAGGAGCTAAGAAAATAGGAGGGTCAGAGTTAACCATAGTGCGGGGAGGAACAAACCATAGGAAGAAGGGTGACAATGAATGGAGCAGACTAAGGGCTTCAGAGAAATAGGCCTATCGTGGTAGATGGATGCCATACCATATGTGAAATTGAAAGAAAAATAATACAACCTAGACCAAAGATAAATGCCTCTAAGCCCACACTAGAATTCAGACAGAAAGCCAAGATAGAAATTGACAGAGTTTTTTGTAAAATAAAGAGTTACCCAGAAGAACATAACAAATGATGAACACACGGACTCGAGGAAGGCTATAGAGCAAGGATCATTGAAGGAACGAGGGATGCCTAGGGAGCTACATCTTGTGACTATGAGAGGGTGAAAGCATGAAGACACTTTAGTGCCAAATGTGGCGATGAAATTTCAAGTTTTTCCTCTTTTATCGAATTGAAGCCCTCAAAATTCATATAAGCACTGTGAATTTTGATTCAAAGAAAAAAAACAATTTGTGGAGAATTGTGTTGTTGTCCTAATGATATTTTTTTCAAAAATATTTAGCGTTGTATAATATGTCAATTTTCCATTAAATGAAATGCTTATCCTTGTAAATTTTCACACATCTTAAGAGGTATATGTGTGTGACGTAGGAACTTGTTTTATTAATATATTATATATATTTATATATATATAAATATATATGAGATTTTACATGGAGGAGCTAAGTTTTTCTTATTAATTTTTTTTTTTTATGCAAAATTTTTTTGTATTTTTTCGAGTTAGCAAGTAATGTTTCAATTGCATTTTGCATACACGTGTTCACGTAAGTTTTTTTTTTCAAATATTTAAATAAATTGAAAAACCAAAAGTACCCTTCTGAAGAGGACTCGTAAACGAAAGTAATGGTTTTTTTTTTAATTTTTTCATTGTGTATATTTTATGATATTAATTTTTTATTCAACCTCTGTAAAACAATTCAAAAACATTACAAGAATTATGTTTAAAAAAATTAGATGAAAAATATCATATGAATTCGAAAATGTCAAACTCATATGCCATTGGATAGAGGATTCCTTCATGAATCCCACGTGATAACCTCTACCACCTAAGAAAAAAAAATTCGTAAGTCCGCTAGGTGAAAAAATAGTGTTGCAGGAAATTTTGCAAAAGGGGTGTTGAACTTTCGTATTTTAGGACTCAAGAGGAGAGATCGAGTGCTTGATTTCAAAGTTCAGATAGCTCAATTGATTTATTTTAAATTTAAATAGCTCAATCGAGCTATTTTTTTAGCACTCGAGGAGCTCGATCGAGCTATTTTTTAGCACTTGAGGAGCTCGATCTAACTATTTTTTTAGCACTCAAGGAGCTTGATCTAGCTATTTTTTTAGCGCTTGAGGAGCTTGATCGAGCTATCATTTTTTCTACCCAAACACACCCTCTTTCTCCAAAAAGTGTAACCCAGCTCCATGCTTTCACCCAATAATGCCTCCTCTCTCTTTTGTTGTCTACTAACTAGGAGCCCTCCTCTCCAGCACATTGCATACCCCCCAATAGATGGAATACAAAGCGAGGATGATAAATTTTCCTTCCAAATTCATTCCATTAAACATGACATGGATACCTAGAATTAGCGATAAAATGATATCGATGCTCCTTTCAGCACTTCAACTTTCCCTAAGTCAATCCCCTTATAACGAAGGACTTGGATTATTCCTTTCTCCCTGACACGACAGATGAAAAACTAACTTGAAGCCACCTTCTCATCGTAACCCATATAACATGTCTTCATTATTGATCACATGCTTGTGCGTGCATAGGGACAACCACACCATCCTCAATATTTAATGTCCTCTCTACTATAGGGTGGTGAGCTCGTCCTCCAATCCCATTACTCTCAAAAAAGCCCCCATCTCAAACATAATTCCAAATATAACATGTGCTAAATAACAATAAAATTTTATTAATTAATTAAAATATATACATACGTATTTAAAAAAAATCTTTAATTTTTGTTTTGAGTCAACTTCTACATTTTCAAGTTTATTATAACATTCAAATTATTTAAAATAAATATTAATATATATTTATATTTATTACCATGTTATATAAAATTGTCTAAAAATAAATTTGTGTTTACCACATTGATTGTGTATCTACATAATCAATCTCCACAAATAAAACAATAGTAACCGTGGCATGTATAATTTTCAAAGGCTACAAAACCTAGAACTAGTTGATCGTGTTACTTAATATAAAGTGGATTTAAATGTAAATAAAGCACGATTTATATTTAATAATATAACTTTGATAATAAATTTGGGTGGAGATTGTAATTATTATTATTATTATTTTCCAAATACATTTTTAATACATAAATAAATTTATATCTTTAAAGAAAATTTGAAATGATTTACTTTTCAAATTAAACAATTTTAAATATGTTATTCTTAAACCAACATAGATCCGTCTTAACCCCAGATCTATCAAGGGACAAGAGGGATCAAATCTCTTGAGGTACAAACCTCTTTTTTTAGTACAAAACTTGAGGAAATGTTTGCACCTTCAAATATTTGACCCCTCTCGACGCTTGATAGATTTGGGGTTAAGATGGATATATGTTGGTTTTTATATACACACATAAAATATCTAGGCTTGATGCATCTTTCTTCTCTCTCTCTCTCCCTCCCACTCTACTTTCTCCTACCTTCTCTCATCATTTCTCTCAAGTCCTCTCTCTCTTCCTTCTTCTCTCTCCCTTTTTCTCCCAACTCCCTCTATCTCTCCCCTCCATATCTCTCTCTGTACCCTCCAACTTTGTCACTATCTGCCCCACTCTCTCCTGCCCTCCTACCCCCTTCCATCTCTATGTCTCCCTCTCTCTCATCCCTTTCTCTCCCCTTTATCTCTCCTCTCCTTCTCTTATCTTACCTCCTCTCCTCTATCCCTCTCTCTCCATATCTCCCTTGTCACTCCCTCTTAGGCTTTCTACCTCTATCTCTCTATGTCTTTGTTCTTCCCTCCATCTTTCTCCCCTTCCAACTCCATCTCTCTCTCTGTCCCCCTCTCTCCTCTCCCTTCCCTCCTCTCTCTCTTCATTCCTCTCTCTTACACCTCCCTCTCTCTCTCCTCCACATCACTCACTCTCTCTCCTCCCTTTGTCTCTTTCACTATCTCCCTATCTCTCTCCTTCTCTCTCCCCCCCCTCTCTTCCTTCTCCAGTGCTATCTCTCTCCCCGCTCCCCCCCTCCTCGTCCTTCTATCCATATGATGCAGAATTTTCATTGTTAGAAAGTGTAGCGAGAAAGCTCAACTTAACTTTTGCCTTAGTCAAATTGAGTAAAATCGGAATTCCACGTCAACAGATAACTTGGAGGCAGTTATCTTAAGTGTTATGACCTTGCCACTTAGTTAGCTCAATTATTTTGAGATAGAGGCTAAAAGTAGAGTTGTGCATGTATTGATTGCTAAGAATTATCAAACTAATTCAGTTATGTATAGTTGATCTTAGTTAATTGAGCTCAAGTGTTCAGTTGAGTCAGTTAACTTAGGTCAGTTGAGTAGTTTAACTCAGTGATCTATCAATTAACTAGTCAATCAACTAAACGTAACCTATGCATGCATGAGATTTGAATTGCATGATGGAGTGGAGGTGAAGGTAGCATTGTAATTGTCAATTGTATACTAGTTGAGTGTATAGGCTGGATAATTAGGTAGATGAACAATTCCTTGGGAATTTCGCAAGGAAATAGGAATTCCCTATGAAATAGGAGCTCAATTCCTTCAGATTTGTGCGAGGAAATAGGAGCTTGTGGAGTGAAGAATCTGGCTAAGTGTTGGCCAGTGTCGAATAGGAAGCAGGAGAACAAGTTTGCAAGTGCTAGCGTTGCTTCATACTTGAAGCAAGCAATTGTAATAGGTTCTTAGTCTCATCTAATTGAAAGCGAGATAGGGGCTTTTCCCAGTTGGGTTCCCCAGGGAAACATTGTTGTTCTTATGTTTTTGATGTATGCATGTTTCAGTGCATGTACTTCTAGACCGTTGATTTCTTTCCGCAATAGTGTAGAGGAAGTTTGTAATCTCTTGTTTTCAGTTTGAGTACATCTGTACTAGCAATTTCCATTAAAAATCTACATTCACTTTATGTAATCAATGCTATATGTAATGTCTAAAATATTTTACATTTTAATTTTTTTATTGTGAAATGAGTTATGGTTTTTCAACATGTGGTATTGATAAGCCATAGTATTGTAACAAAACCTATTTACAAGTTAATAATATCCATGGTAAAGTGGGGGTGGATATCCATGATTAAGAAGCTTGTTATATTGTAAGTTTATTATAAGCATTAAGTTTTATGTGCTTATCAATTAAATTTAAATATGGTTATGGAATCATTCTTAGTCCTTGCCAAGCTCAATTTGTTTGTTGATCACTATTAGTTTAGCATTGACGAATGCAAATTATAATTCTTGTTTGCAAATTATAATGTTTAACTTTGAAAAATAAATATTTTTTTCAATATTATTAAAAAAATTAATTTACAAACATTTGATTGGACCATAGCTTGAAGGTCTTATTGCAACCTTTGCATAATATAATGTCATGTGGATTACTATATTACATATTTTATGCCATAATTTATGGATATGGTTGCAATCTTCATGTATGATATTTAGATATTTGTGTAGTAATTTTTTATTTTTAAAAAATAAAATACCTGAAAATAACTTATACTCGATTAAATAACATATCTACCATTAATTAAACCCCACCATAATTTAAGCAAGTCTTTACATAAAAATGAATATGAATAAGCTATAAAAAATATACTTACATGAGTTAATTCCCACTATTATTTATGTTTTCTTCAGCCCATATATAGGAGTAAAATTGTAAATGTGTAGACTTACTAGTGATTACCACCCACCAAAATTTATGGAAGTTTTTTCTCTTTGAGTAAGACTTCAAATCATATCTCATTAGTTACTATCAAAGCAAGACTATAGGATGATAGACTTCAGATCACATCTCATTGGTTATTTCCAAAGCAAGACTATAGGATGATTTGTCTATTAACCATGCGATTTCCTAGAGTTTAATTTCTAACTTGAGATGGAGGAGTAAGCTCCCTAGGAAACAAAATTACATTATAATAAATTGATTTTTTCCTATAATTTTTAATTGAGCCAACTTATAAATGTTAAATGTTAAATATTAAACATTTAATCTTACACATCTACCCTTACACTGAGTTGTAAAACCTGGCAAATTGTTTTTAATTTAAAAAAAAAAACCATTTTTATTTATAAGTTAAAATGTTTTTTTTTTTAACACTGAAAACACTCTAATGAAAAATTATTAGGCCTCAGATCCCGTCCTTGTGTGGTAGGAGCTACACCTCAGCATCATCGAACATCAATTCCGATATCCACGTCATTTCTTCTAGAGTATGTAGCATATACCATATGGCCACCATTTGACTGTAGGCCATACTCGAGAAATGATACACAATTATTTTGGATGATTCTGGATGGATAGGGTCGAATAACAATAACATGGAAAAGTGAGAATTGACATGTTTCTTTCAGAATGGTTTGGAGCTTACACCTGTATCCTCTTGCGACCATTTTGAGAATCATCTCGAACCTCTTATGTTATAGAGTCGACTAGACAGTTCCTCCTCGTCTTATAAAAATAGAGAGTAACATCTCATCTGATACAATCCAAGATCGATCCTGAAATTGAAACACTGAGATTAGAGTGTTGTTTTTCTGTATTCATTCTGATCGCATATTGCACTAATTCATTACTAGTCGAAAATGTCGATAATTCCCAACATTTTTGGCAGGAGATCATTCGATCCCTTCTCTTTGGAAGTATGGGATCCTTTCCAAGCATTCACACATCTGGCCAGCGGGGGACTATCGGGGCAATTTGTGAAGGAAACTTTTGCCATAGCCAATGATAAAAATGGCAATGTTTGTATTAATGAAAATAAAACCCACTGGTTAGCTCTACGAAAGAGAGTCTGGCTCTGTAGAATTCTCTACATTATTCATCAACATTACACATTAAATAGAATACATGGTTTTAGGGAAGTTAGAACAACATCCTAAGA
Organism: Pinus taeda; assembly: GCA_000404065.3. Taxonomy (NCBI): domain Eukaryota; kingdom Viridiplantae; phylum Streptophyta; class Pinopsida; order Pinales; family Pinaceae; genus Pinus; species Pinus taeda. Next base: position 146,837 of record APFE031721677.1, on the reverse strand, counting down.
AATAGAAACTAATTCCTATCCTGAGGCTACATGAACCAACTCTACATATTCTAGGATATTCTCCATTATCTTCAAGACTCCCCCTTAATGGAGAATGGGTTCACATATATCCCTAACATCTCCCTAAACATTTGAAATTTTATTTTTCCAAGGGGCTTAGTGAAAATGTCTGCAACATTATCACATGTATTACAATATTCTAGATGAATTTCTTTAGATTGCACTTTCTCCCTTACAAAATGGAATTGAGTTTCAATATGTTTCGTGTTTTTGTGAAACACCGGATTGTTGGCTAGCTTGATTGAACTTTGATTGTTGTATATGATTGTTGTTGCGACTGTTTGTTCTTCCCCAACATTCTGGAGGAGTCTCCGCAACCAAACCGCCTTGCACATTGTTGCACACATGGCTTGATACTCTACTTCTGCTGAGGACAAGGAGACTGTGTTCTACTTCTTGTTGCTCCAAGTGATCACCTTGGATCCAAGATTGAATGGGTAACTTGTTATAGATCTGCGAATATCTACATTTCCTGCCCAATCTAAATCTACAAACCCTACCAGTCTAACATCAAAAGAGTCAGTGTACATAATACCATAATCTACAATACCTTGTAGATACATCAAAACATTCTTCACTGCATTCCAATGGCTTTCGAGTGGCTTAGACATAAATTGGCTTAACACGTTGACTGCATAAGCCAAATCAGGTCTAGTGGTGGTTAGGTAGATCAGACTCCCAACCAGTTGTTTGTAAAGTGTTGCATCTACCACTTTTGAGCCATCCTCACACTGCAATTTGATGTTCTGTTGCAATGGTACTAGTGTAGGCTTACATTGATCCATCCTAAACTTTTCTAACAAGCCTTTGACATACTTTGCTTGAGATAGAAATGTTTGACCTGAATCTCTCCAGATCTCAAGACCTAAAAAGTATCTGAGTTCACCGAGATGCTTCATCTCAAACATTTGTGACATCTGCTACTTGATTTCATCAATCAGATATATAGCATCATCTATAATTATCAAATCATCTACATATAATGAAATCAACACTATACACCCTTGTTCATCTTTCATGGTGTAAAGATTAGGGTCATTCTTATTTCTATTGTAGCTAGCTTGTAGAAAAAATGAATCAATTTTCTCATACCACAACCTGGGAGCTTGTTTTAGTCCATAGAGTGCTTTCTTCAACCTACAAACTAAATGTTCTTTTCCCTTCTAGACAAACCCTTCCGGTTGCTCTAAATAAAACTATTCTTTCAGTTCTCCATTTAGAAATGCAGACTTTACATCTAGTTGGTGCATCATCCAATGTTTCTTAGTAGCTAAAGCAATTAACATTCTGATGGTGTTCAATTTAGCTACAAGGGCAAAGGTTTCTTCATAATCTATCCCTTCTTTTTGTCTATACCCCTTTGCAACCAACCTAGCTTTCAGTGTTTCTATAGTTCCATCTGTATTGATTTTCGGTTTATATAACCATTTGCAACCTATGACCTATTTTCGTCTAGGGAGTTCTACCAATTCCCAAGTGTTGTTTCTGATTATTGAATCATATTCCTGTTCCATGGCTATTTTCCATTCATTGCTTTCATTTGCTTCTTTATAACTAGACGGTTCATCAACATTCATCCTACTAGTTATAAATGCATTTTCCCTATATCTTGCAGGCATTTGAGCTTTCCTACTTGATCTCTTGAGTGGTGGGGTGGTGGTTTCAAACTTTATTTCTTCCTACTGCTACTGTTGTTGTTGTTGTTGCTATCGCTGTTCATCCTCTGCCTTTGTTTGCTGCTAATTCTGATTGTTCTCTACATCCTCTTCTTCAAAGTATGTAATGTCCCATCCATCATAGTGCTCATCAGTTTCTTCACTATCCTGCTCATGGAATTTAGCATCTCTATTAACAAAGATCTTTTGAGTAGAGGGATTAAATAATTTGTATGCTTTATGTAGGTTTTAACCCCGTACAAAAATTACTTGCATACGAATTTTAAATTACAGGAAAAAATAAAAATGCGAGAGCAAACACATAAAACACATATACACAGAGATTTCCCACTGGATCCCAAAACCGGG
>APFE031721677.1:104194-134489 GCA_000404065.3 Pinus taeda | reverse complement strand
AATTTCAAAATTATGGGATCAACAAACCTTTTATATTATAGCTAGAAAAATTTATCTTATTTTCAAATATTTATTTAATTCTGATTGTTATAGCTAGAAAAATTTATCTTATTTTCAATTATTTATTTAATTTCGATTGTTTAATTAAAATTATGAGTGGATATCTCATCTTTTCATCTTTTGGAAATGTTTTTATGTTTATTTATTTATTTTTTTCATGAGAAAACATCAAACATGTTTTTTCTTTTCACCGGAAAATATCTACCATTGATTTATATGAAAATCAAGTTTACATATGAAAAATCTGCTAAGTTCATCAAAATTGAACAATAACCATCACCTATGGCTAGATTGGCAATAAATCATCCCCGGGGATCAATAGAGGATTGACAATAAATCCACCCCACAGGGATCAATAGAGGATATATTTGGAGACCAGTGCTAGTCTTAAAAGAGATACAGCAACAAATATTAAAAGAGATTTTCAATAACAGATTCAAAGAAAGTGCAGAAAGTCTGGCGTGCCAAAATGTTCAACCAGACATCAAAGAAAATATATAGCATGTAGACATAAACAGGCTGTCCAGCATACCATGTACCACGAAGCAGCCTCATCCCCATGGAATCTGTCCTGAGGACTGAAGACAACCTGCTCGGAAAGACTGGAACCTTATGTGCGCCGAACTCTTGTGTAGGCTTTCTTTTGACAGGCCATTATCCGAGAGGTCATGTTCTAGAGGAATATATGAGAAGGAAATCGCTCGAAAGAGGCCTTTTAACTTGTGTATCCGCTGCTCGAAAGAGGCCTTCAAACTTGTGTATCCGCTGCATTCAGTGGCCGACAAGTGGAGGAGCGAATTCTGTTCCTTTGTTGTCTTAGTGACTTGTGAAATATATATATATATATATATATATATACTTTTCTAGCTTTAACCATCTGGCATGGTTACGGACCCTTATATATATACTTTTCAAGCTTTAGCCATCTGGGACGGTTACGGACCTCAAAGGGTTATGATCTCAGTTTTTCCTATTTCCACCTCTATAGCATTATAAATGCTATCTGACATGTGAAGGGAATAGCTATAGCCTTTTGAGTGACAGCATGTGGAGAGAGAGGGCAAGCGTGGAGAAAGCACTCCATGGCTATTCCCCTCGCATATCAAATAGCATTTATAATGCTATAGAGGTGGAAATAGGAAAAGATAAGAAAAGCCTATGATCTCTGCCCTGCTGTTCGTACTTGCAGCAGCGTACCAGCAAAATCTCTGCGCTGCTGTTTGTACTGTTCGTACTTGCAGCAGCGTACCAGCAAAATCTCGGCAAGAGCTAACCAGCCTGCCATAGGGCATTAAATGACTGGTTAGCTGCATGCCCTTTAACTTTATAACATACCCCATTATTTTTCATTTATCTCGTTATGCGCGCGTGTTATAAAGTTAAAGGTCATGCAGCTAACCAGTCATTTAATGCCATATGGCAAGCTGGTTAGCTCTTGCCCAAAATCTCTACCCTGCTGTTAAAGTTAAAGGTCATGCAGCTAACCAGTCATTTAATGCCATATGGCAAGCTGGTTAGCTCTTGCCCAAAATCTCTACCCTGCTGTTCGTACTGTTCGTACTTGCAGCAGTGTACCAGCAAAATTTCCAGTAGTCTTTGTTGATGGTAATCATAAAACTGCACCCGCATATAGAATTTTGTGCCATCCCCATCAAAATGACCAGAAGGATAAGAGAGTGTGTAATCCATGTTAGCAATAAGTCTATTTGGCTTTGGTGTTGGAATTTTCCTGTAATCTAAGGAGGCACAAATGTATAAACCAACCCGAACATGGCTGAATGGATTGTCCTAATTTTTTTGCATTATGACCCTTCCATAAACCTCAACAAAAATAAAAAGAGAGTTTTGTTTTCTATATACCCATTAAACAAAATCTGAAACATGTTTCAATTGCATTATAAGTTCAAAATCTGAAACATGTTTCAATTACATTATATGTTTGATTCTCATGTATCTCCCGCATCTGTAGGACATATATCCAGGTTCTTTTTGAAACAGGACAATCGATGAAAAAGTGTAGAGCACTCTCTTCCATTTCTTGGCATAAAGAGCATCTGCCCAAACCCTGGAATCCCCATTTGCAGAGATCGTCCCATGTCAGAATTCTATTTCTCTGGACAAACCATTCGAATAGTAAAATCTTTTGTGGTAAATGTCATTTCCATGCTTTTGAAAACCAGCATTTGTCCTCAGAGCCCCTACAAGATGTGGAAATATGATTGTAAATTCCCTTAACAGAAATATGACCATTTGTAAGGGCGTCATACCAGAATAGCGTGTCTGCTTCTTCATTAAATGTGATGCCAACCAAGGATAAGTGGAACATGTATCTGTCAGAGATTTCTGCCTGACCACAACGGATATCCAGATCGTTTGCTGTAATCCAAATGGGGAAAAGTTCGAGGGGTCCCGACCCTTCATGATCTGCAAGAAACATGAGATATATTTCTAGAGTTTAAGTGTTCAGTAACACCTCTGAGGAGGTTTTAATCTCCAGCAATTCCATAAACTCTTTTTTCTTCCAATCAGGGTCTTCTTGTCTGAGCCAATGAAGGTTCTCCGTTGACCATTTCCTAGCCATCAATTAAAATTAATATATTAAAAAAGAGTTGTTTTTAGTGTGATTTTTTGGAAGTGTTTACGATGAGTTTTTCCAATCAAATTTCTCTAAAATCCTACTGGAATTTATTGAAATTATAAGGTTGATGGGTAATCTTGTGCAATCAAAGTGTCCTAGGGGTGAAAAACTAGTTTAAATAACAGAAATCAAGATTTCACCTCAAATTTTGCCACCAAATTTCAACACCGAAAAGTCTAAAAAAATCCCACTAAAAACAACTCCTATTTAAAAAATTTATTTTTAAATTTAAATTTTAAAATATATTTTAAATAATAATAAAAAATCACAAATCTCCTCCTAAATTTATTACCAATTTTTTAATAATTTTTTTTAAATTTATTTGTGAATTTAAATTGTAGTCTACTATGAGATATATGCAATGTTTTATTTACCTTTAAATCCACTTTATATCAACTAACGCGATCAACCCTATGGATTTTGTGGCCATCGAAAACTACACACATGCCACGGTTACTATTGTTTTATTGTGGTGTTGATTTCCGTAGATACACATTAAATGTGGTAAAGATAAAGATTTATTTTAATAGAATTTTATATAACATAGTAAAAATATAAATATATATTTATGTTCTTTTATTTTTATTTTTTAAAATATTATTAATAACTTGTAAATGTAAAAGTTGCATAAAGCGAAAAATTGAGTTTTTTAAATAGGTATGTACCTATTTTATTTAATTAATTAAATTTTATTATTTTTTAGTATAGGTTATATTTGGAATTATGTTCGAGATAATGTGTATTTTTAAGAGTAATGGGATTAGAAGAAGAGTTCATCATTTTATAGTAGAGAAGATATTAAATATTGAGGTGTCGTGGTTGTCTTTATGTATGCACAAAGATGTGATCAATAATGAATATAAGTTTTATAGGTTATATCAAGAAGGTGACTTCACATTAGTTTGTCTCTCTGTCGTGTTGGGAGAAAAGAATAAGTTAGGCGTTTTGTGGCAGGAGGATTGGCTTGGAGAAATTGAAGTGCTGGGAGGACCGTCGATCATTTTATAGCTAATTTTAGGTATCCATGTCATGTTTTATGGAATGAATTTGGAAGGAAAATTTGTCATCTTGGTCTTGTATTTCCTCTGTTGGGGTGTATGCATTGTGCTAGAGAGGAGAGCTCCTAGTACCAGACAATAGCAAAGCGAGGAGGCATTATCACAGTTGTAGGTTCCAACTCCTTGGTCATCCCTTGTTCCTTCAATGCTCCTCACTATATAGCCTTCCTCGAGTCCCTGCATTCAACATTTGCCATGTTCTTTTGGGTAACTATTTATTTTATACATATCCCTGTTAATTTATATTTTGCCTTTCTGTTTGAATTTTAGTGTGGGCTTAGACGTGTTTATGTTTGGTTTGGATTGTACTACTATTCTTTCGATTGTACATGTGTTTTGGTGTTCCTCTAACACATCGACCTTATTGCTTTGAAGCCCTAAATCTGCTCCATTTGGTGTCACCCTTCTTCCTATGGTTTGTTACTCCTAGCCCTATGGTTAACTCTGACCCTTTTGTCTTCTCGAATCTTTAACTTACATTTGGCTAAGACTTTGCAACACAGTCACTTTCAGGTCTTTGTCATGAACTATCCCTGTGTAAACCACAGGGCCAATCTATCTCAGTTAGATATGTAACGATGTATCTTAGTTAGATATGCAACAACAAAAAATACAGAGTAGACATATTGGGGGTGGTCATGGCACCCAAGGATGTAATCGGTCCTAGCAATACGCCCAAGAGCCTGCTGCAAACTCCCACTCGCTCATACCCCCTGAAGCTCGAAACAAGATTCACCATTTGGAATCAATAACAACTAGAGAAAGATCAGTTTTCTTGGACTCTTAAATCCTTGAAGATGTTTCGACCTGGATTTCCAAACCTAGACACACTGTTATGCAACCAACTCACAAAATAGAAGAAGAGATAAATCAACGACTTCAAAATTATCCTCTTTGAGGGGGCAGCCTCCTTTACATTACACAAATGAACAATTCTTTGATGATACAAATGGCAAGACATCCTTTCTATATATAGGAGTCTAAGGGTTCACAATATAATAAGAGCCTACATAACAATAATATTGTAAGGGCACAACAATAACAATAGTGCATTTATATGGGGCACAATAATAACAATACGGGGACTACATGGGCACAAAAATACAATAAGGAGGTCGCACTAATAACAATAAGGGGCTACACTAGTAGTATAGGGACCTAACATGCTCCTTTGCTTCAAAAAAGTGTTCTCCTCAATGCTTGGGTAGTTCTGGATGCTTTTGTATGAAATTCTCATCCTCCCATCTGGAATCTTCAATGGGTAAGTTATTCCACTTGATGAGATACTCTAAAATTGATCGATTTTGTAGTTGTTGGGTTCTTGTTTCCATGATTGCTTCAGGTTCCAATATGATTTTTCCTTCCTCGTCAAGTTCCAGCAATATTGTTTGAACTGGGAGCTTGTCACCTATAACCTTCTTTAAGCATGAAACATGGAAAACTAGGTGCACTCGGGACGATTCAGGAAGCTCCAATTTGTATGCCACAGTAACAATCTTTTGGAACACCTTGTTAGGACCATACTACTTTGGTGATAATTTATTATTGTTCTTAGCTTTCTTGAGGGACATTTGTTTGTATGGTTGTAGCCATAAAAATACCCAGTCGCCTACATCAAAACTTCTTTCACTATGATGTTGATCTGCTTGTTGTTTCATTCGACTCTGTGCCATAGTAAGGTTATCCTTTAAGAGTTGGAGAACTTGTTGTTGATGCTCGATGTGATATTCCACTACTTGAACCTTAGAATTTTCTCTTAAAGATGATGTGATAGATGGTGGATGATATCCATAAAGTGCCATAAATGGGGTCATTTTTGCCACAGTATGGAAGGAAGTGTCACTACAACAAAACCCTGTGATTAACATCCCCTTTTCCTTCCTTTTTTGCATTTAAAGCCCATTTTTGGTGCTATTTGCATCCATTTATCATATATGGTGCAAAACTTGATGCAGAAATTGCACTAAGTTTTGTGCCAAGTCTTGCACCAAATTTAACACCAGGTTTTGAATGAGGTTTTGCACTAGGTTTTGCACCAAGTTTTGTGCCATCCTTTGCACCAAGTTTTGTGCCAGGTTTTGTGTCAAGTTTGGCACCTAATTTGTTTCACCTACTTTTGCATCCTCTATTGCATCCATTTTTTTGTGCCTACACTTGCATCAACTTTTGCATCTTTTGCTTCATTTTTTGCATCCATTTTTGCATCCCCCTTTGCACCAAGTTTTGTGTGGAGGTTTGTGCCTAGCTTTACATCTACTTTTTCATCTAATTTTGTTGCATCCACTTTTGCATCTTGTTCTACATCCACATTTGCATCTTCTATTGCATCCATTATTGTGTCCACTATTGCATCCACTTTTGTTGTGCCACAATTTGCGCCTACCTTTGCACCCACTTTTGCTTCTAATTTTGCATCCATGTTCGCATCCCCATTTGCGTCTAAGTTTGCATTTACTTTGGCATCTATTTTTGCAGCCTTTTTTACATCAAATTTTTCATCTTGTTTTGCATCAACTATTATTGCATACACTTTCGTATCCACTGTTGTACCCATGTTTACATCCACTTTTGCATCCCTTTTTGCATCTTCTTTTGCATCAAAATTTGCTTCTTTTTTCGCATCTATATTGCATCCACTTTTGTTGTGCCACAATTTACACCATGTTTTGCACCTACATTTGTACCCACATTTGCTTCTACTTTTGCATCCACATTTCCATCCTCTTTTGCATCCAAATTTGCATCAAATAATGCATCTTTTTTGCATCCACTTTTATGTCAGGTTTATGTATCAAATTTTGTGTCTTGTTTTGTATCTACTTTTGCATCTACTTCTGTTGCATCCATTTTTACATCCAATTTTGTGTCCACAGTTGCACCCATGTTTGCATCCACTTTTTCTTCCTTTTTGCATCTTGTTTTGTATCCAAGTTTGCATCTTTTTTTCTACTATTTCATCCACTTTTGCATCTAATTTTGTTGTGCCACAATTTGTGCCATGTTTTTCACCTACCATTGCACCCACATTTGGTTCTACTTTTGCATCCACATTTGCATATTGTTTTGTGTGCAAGTTTGCATCGAATATTGTGTATGTTTTTTCATCCCCTTTTGCATCCACTTTTTTGTCAAGTTTTGCATCAGGGTTTGTATCCTATTTTACATCTACTTTTACACCTACTTCTATTGCATCCACTTTTGCATCTAATTTTGTGTCCATTGTTACATCCATATCTGCGTCCATGTTTATATCATTTCTTGCATCTTATTCTGCATCCATGTCTGTCTCCTTTTTGCATCAAAATTTTTGTCCTTTTCTACATCCACTTTTGTTTCACCACAATTTGCACAATGCTTTCACCTACTATTGCATCCACTTTTGCTTCTACGTTTACACCATATTTTGTGTCCAAGTTTGTATTGACTATTGCATATTTTTTTGCTTCCACTTTTGCATCAGTTCTTATGTTTTGTTTTCATCTACTGAATCTATTGGATCCACTTTTGCAACCAATTTTACATCCATTGTTCCAACCATTTTTGTGTCTTCTTTTGAATCCCTTTTCCAACACTCATCATTTTTTTTTCGTTGATGGTATTTCTTATGATATTGGCAATTATGAACAATTGATGACAATTCTAATAATCATTATGATGAGGATAATGAAGATGATGATGACATGAATGGCAATTAGGATGATAATGACAATGATGATAAAGACGATGGTGGTTACAATGACAATTACAATGATGATGATGATGATGATGATGATGATGATGATGATGAAGATAATGATTATGATGATGACGAGATAATGACCTTAGAAAATCTTCCCAATTTTAAATATTGTCACTGTCATAATCATAATCATTATCTTTGGCATCATCATCCAAGTCATCATCACCTAATCATAATTATTATTATTTTCATCTAGGTCATAATTGACAATAATAATGGCATGAATGATGATGACTATGTCGATGATCCTGATGTCCATGACAACGATGACAACAATGATGATAGAAATTACATTAATGATGATGATGGGGATGATTACAATGATAATGGTGATGATGATGATGATTATCATCTATAAAAAATAGAATTGTTATTTCTCATGCATATATCATATGTGTCCTAAACAACCCTTTTCTAACACTCATCACATTTTTTTGGGTTGATCATATTTCTTACGATGCTGATAATTATGAAAAATTGACGACAATGTTGATAATCATGATGATGATGATGATGACATGCATGGTGATTATGATGATAATTCGAATGATGAAAATACTGATAACAATGATGGTGGTGTTGATGATGATAATGAAGATGATGACAATGATTATGATGATGTCAATGACCTTACAATATTATGGATTCATGAAATTACTAGTTTCAAGACCATCTTTTGCATCCATATTACAAACAATTTTCATGTACCTAAATTTACACACAAAAAAATTTCTTTTTCTAATACAGTAGAAAATAATTACTCTCTAGTTGGAGAATACATGGCTTATTTCTTGTATTTTCCTACTCCCCTGCACATTTCATGGTCCTCAACATATCTTCTTAACAAGTTTTTCTTTTGCTTCATGTTTCAGGCTATACATCTCCTCTTGTTTGAAGAAAGGTGATTCTCCATTTGACTTTTTGATGTTTAACCAAAACACCTTATCTTATTTACACTAGACAAATGTGGTTTGATAACTTACTCATACTATATGACTCCTTTTGATCTCATATAGTTGTTGGACATATATCATATGATATAACACATGTCATTATAGCACCCTTCCCACATTCTATACATGATTGAGATGGCACATCACCCTTTTACCTTGGGTCATGGTTTTCATGGAACAAATGCATACATAAATTAGGGGTTGAATTTATATTATGATGTGTTGCTTTTTTTTTTTTTTTTTTATATTTTAGTTCTTCATATATTGTTGACACTTGATCCTCCCATATTGGAAAAATATGGTGTAAATATGTAAATACAAAATAAGAAAACGAAGAGACCTTGGAATGTGAATTCGAAGGGTCTCTCTCTTATGTGTATATATTAATTTTCTTCTTAATATAAAATTTAAATATTCTGGAGTTACCATATACCTAGCTTGACATGGTATTAGAGAGCAGGTCTGCAAGTCCCAAATTTGGCATCCTTTTTCCTCTGTAACTCCTTTTCCATTAGTCTAACTTGTCCCTTTGTAATTCCTTTCCTTGTTAGAGCCATTTGCACTATGGAAAATTGAAATTCATCCTCATCGACCTCAACAAATTCTCTTTTTGTTCTATGAATATAATGTTTATGTAGTCATTTTATGCACTATACACACTAGTTGAGGACCACCATCAGTTGATACACATTGCGCATGCTGTAACAAGGTTGCAGACAACATTTCATCACTCGGGTCCAACTTGAAAGCCCATGGTAGTACTGTAACTAAATCTACGTTTACTTATGTTTGCACATCCCTGTATTTATCTGTGATTATTGGTTGGTGTTGTCGTTGGTGTTGAGCACTGGCATTGGAATTGTTGTTGAGTGTTAGCATTGTGAAGTTTGTATTTATATCTATGTTGAATACTCATTGGTGTATTGAGTTGATTGATTTTATATGAGAGTTGGTTTACATCAAAGAGGCTATTTGAGATTGAGAGCCTGCATATTTTTTTTTGGGTTATTTTGATTAAAGAGAATTAGAGCTAAGATGTATGATGAGTCTCTACTATTTGTAGAGATATATTATATTTTTTTATCAAAGACTACTGCTACAAGTATTTTGACTATTCAGGGCCCAACTCAGAATTTTGTAGAGATGCATTCACTCATGTCCATTGTTGGAGTAGTTCTTACTGGCAAAGAGAACTACCATGAATTGTCCAGAAAGATAAAGCATACCCTCATTTTCAATGAACCATGGAAAGGAGCATCTGAAGGAGGAGATGATAATCCGCCTACAAATCCCACATCATACAAAGAGGTTTCCATATGGGAGAACAAGAACAACAAGGCCTACACCTTGATTGCTGAATTAGTAAATGAAGAGGTGAGTCATCACATTGCACCAATTACATCCAATGCTTTTAATGCTTTAAATAAGTTGAAAGACTTATATGAATCACACTCAGAGGTTGAGGTAGTCCAACTAATGATCAAACTCTTCAATCTATGATTGAAATATGATGATCCCCTTTCCCTAGCCTCTGAAATTAGAGCTATTATGAATGATGTAGAAGCCACCAAAGTTAAAATGGATGTTACTCTCACAACTTTTTTCAAGGCACTATATCGTGACTATATCCCACATATTCTCTTAAATAATTACAAGCTTGTGGCCAACTTAAAGAGATTACTTTTGACACTCCTGTGGAGACATTTGTAGAAAGAGAGAAATATTTTGGGAAGAGGAAGATAATTCCTTAGTATTTCTAAATAAATTGTGTGCCTTGCATAGAAAGAGAAGAATCATGCACACGATTCTTCTAAAGGAAGAGGTGATAGAAGAAGACATGGAAAGAAGAATAGCAAAGGTGAGTGGGAGAAACATTACCAAGGAGGAAGACATGATATTAATTGTATACACTGCAACAAAAATGGACATGATGCATCCACATGCAAGCTCTCTTGGGATAGAATCAAGTAAGAAAGAAATGAAGAGAAAGGTAAAACAACAGATCTAGGAAAAGATAAAGCACTTGAATCTACTCATTGCAATATTAGAGTAACTTAAGACATGTTTAATAATTCATTTTCTTCATGGAAAGATGCATGGTTGCTTCATACAGGTGCAACCTTCCACATGACCTTTCAAAAATATTTCTTTGAATATTTCAGTGACAATGTAGATGGAGTTGTTTACTTTGTCAAAAAGTCAAAACTCAAGCCATCTAGAATTGGCACCATCATGCTCAAATTGCCTAGACTCCCTGAATTTCTTCTACATGATGTTCTCTACCTCCCATAGCTACAATGAAACTTGTTGTCCTTGGTTAAATTCTGCTAGCGAGTACACCCCATTCACATGTTTGATGGAAAAGTTGAATTGAGAAAACCATAAGACAACTCACTTGTCATGCTAGGAATAGAAGAAGAAATACTCTTGGAGCTATAAGGAATGTCTTCTCATGCACATAAACATGCATACAACTCTTAGTATAATGAAGGTACATTTCCATCTAGCCTTTTATGGCATGCAAGATTTGGACATCTGAACTATGACAATCTTCGTTTATTGAAGAGAAATGATGTTACTAGTTTGCCAACCATTCTAAGGAAACTTAAGCAATGTGATTCTTGTATCTTAGGAAAACATAACAAATAACCATTTCATGATTCTATTTATAGAGCATGTAGAAAGATTGAATTGATTCATTCTGACTTGTGTGTACCTAGGCCTATTCCTTTTGCAAATGGAAATAAATATATGATGACTACACTAGAATGTGTTGGGTATATCTGTTGAAGAATAAATATGAGCCTTTTGAAACTTTCATGCATGGATTGAAAATGATACATAATATCATATTGGATTTATTTTTATTTATAATGGAAAATAATATACTTCAAACGAATTTGAAAACTATCTTCGCTAGCATGGGATTCAACATCAAACAATTGTGCCTTATAATCGTCAATAGAATTGTGTAGGTGAAAGAATGAACATGAAACTCTTAAAAATGGTTCGTTCAATGACTCAAATATACAAAGGTAGATGACTTCAGCATGTTTGGATACTCTAATTTAGGTTTTGATGGAGATAAGTAAAATCAAGTATCTACTTCAGGTTATGTTATGAGTGTTGGATCAGGAGTTGTCACTTGGAGGTCAGACAAACAATTAGTTCCATCAGATTCCACAATAGAGGCAAAGTATGCGGCAATTGCAGAAGTAACCAAGTGTTGAGAAACCGAGTGTAGTGATGTTTAACACATAATTTTTCTTATTGATAATTACTTGTGAATGTTAGATGTCTTATTATTATCCTCATTTCTTCTTCATCAAGCAATTATACAAATGTTCAATCTTTTAGGAAAATATAGAGACCACAAAGAGACAAGAGACACCAAAATTAGGCTGCTAGCTAGGGGAAAACCCACAAGGGGAAAACCCAACAATCCTTCTCTTATAGAATCATATCAAAATTAGAAATATTCAATGCCAAGACCAAGACTAAGACAAAAATGCCACCAAGATAACAAGTCCAACCCTCCTCCAAGTCACCTCCAAGGGTTAATGTCAATCTTGGTCAAACTGATCCAATTTTGGTCAAAGCTTTGGAATTCAGACTTGTAACAAGGGGTGTTGAAAATTGGTTTGCATATACAAATTATGTCTTGAAGGCCCTCTTGTTGTAGATAAAATAATGTTGTTGAAAATTTGGTCACAATTGCATTGAACGACGTCTGTTGTTGCAATTGCGACAACCATTATATATATATATTTTTATTTTGGTTTAAATTCCAGTTATATATTTGTTATATATATATATATGTTATATATATTTCATATATTTTATTTACTGTTATTTATATATGTGTTATTATTTCCATTATCATATGTGCAAATTTACATTGAATAATATTACAAAAAAGTATCCTATAAAAGTTTTATTGGAAAATATAACATAGATCATAATTATTATGGTGAAAAGAAAATTTAAAAGACGAAATAATGGTATGCAATCTAAGAATTTATCAATAATAATGTATCAATTTACTTATACTAAATGTGGAAGAGTCCCAACTTAGACTCATAGAAGAATATGGTAACAAATTATTGATGGGTGACTTTAGAAAGCACATTTAAACCTTTATCCCCTATGAATAATCCCACCCTATATGTTTCTAACCTTTCCAAAATAATTTAAAGTTATGCATGGCCATGCTAAGTGGAAGGATTTAAATATTTGGTGGGTGCACTTGGTACCAAGTATTCATGATACCTAAACACTACTCTATTGTGCCACTTCACCATTTCACAACCTCTACTTGTTTCTGCCGATTGCGCCAAGTGCTCGTTCCAACATCTCTTCACTGAGTTCTTGCCCAAGCACCCCTTCGCTAGAATATAGATCCCATGCCGACAACATCTAAGGTATAGAATACAAAGGCAACAAATCTGATAGCTCGAGATTTAGTGACAAGTCTAGTTTAAGTTTCATTGATTGACCTAATTCCATCGAGAGTTCTTGCAGATACCATTTAAAATACATATATAGTTCCAATTGATTAAAATCATGTAACTTAATACATAGATATCCAAACCCCGCCGCTTGTAGATCCAAACCCCTAGCCACTTGGAGATCCAAACCCTATCACTTGGAGATCGAAACCCATGGCTAGATAAACTAAAAAATGCTAAGACTAGGTTTTTCTTGATGCTTTTGTTGCTGCTATAAGTTCCACATAATACCTTTGCCTCCATGTTTCCAAAATTTATCTATTAAATGCATCCTCGACACACCCTCTAATTCATTCATTTCCATGCATTTTGACCCAGTACTCTATTGTGTTTCCTTTACACTCCTTAGCACTTATCGACCTTGATTATAGAGCCTATCTTGAAGGGGATGAAAAGAGTCAGACCCATGATATCCCCAAACTTTGTGGGAGAGATCTCACGTATAGCTCAAAACCAGCTAAGCTAATCCTTGGGGCTTTCATTTCATTAAATATAATTAGATACTTGTTATTTAAAAAGATATGTAAAATACTATAAGTCACTAAAACTATTACAATCATAATTTATGATGAAATATTTTGTTTTGATATTGATTTAATATTCAAATTCATTCATATATAACCCATCTTCCATGAGCTTGCATATTCTACTTAACACTTATTGCAATGGGTTATGTTCATAAAGGTGAATAAGGGAGATTTAAATCAATAAAATGAATCATATATCATCAATTATCGCCTGTAAGTCTAGCGCCATATAACCAAGAATTCATGGGAAGCTCACCCATGCCAAGACTCCTCCAAATCTTATAGACTTAACCTTGATATTTTCTCAATATTCAAGCTCACTGAGCTTGCTACCCCACCCACATATTATTAACAATCATCATTACTTATAAACTATTCACTTAAAGCTTCTTTCTCTCTATATAGACAAATAGTTTCAACATTCCAACATTATGAAATGCCATTATTATAAGATTAATTGCATATTTGAATCCATTAATCTATAATAGATATCCAATGTGCCTCCTTCACTAATAATGAGCTTCTTATGAGGTTAAATAATAAATTTAGCATTTTTTTGGTATCAAGTGATGCTCACATAAGTGAAAAATAAAATTGGAATGCGCCAAAAAATTACATAACATCCATTTCACTAAATTTCAAATGTGTGAAATAGAGGAATGATTTCAAAAAACGAGGCTTTTAGAGGATGCACGATGAAACTCAAGTACTTCCATGGTGGTTCCATTCCATCGAATCTTCCCCTACCCTCATCCCTTAACACCGAGTGAGTTCATTCTTCATTTATTTTTGAGGGTTTCCTTTTTTTATGCTTTGCATTTCGTCTCCTTTAAGGGTATGTGAAATAATGATTTACAGTGAAATTTGTGGGCTTAGCAATGGCTCAAAACTCTCATTGGATGACATGCGTAAATATTAGGGAAAAATAACCTGATAAGGGAACCTATATACATGTCACTGGGAGAAGAAAATTTGTCTTTACTTTCTATTGTTATGGTCATTGGTATTTTTTTAATTACGTTTCGATTTGAAGTGTGTATATCTCCTTTGTTTGTAGAGTTTTAAAGGGTGCAAATAGGAGCATACATGAGAAGAAAAATAGTGTAACAAGCTGAAGTGGTTCTATTAACTGGGTTTATGTTGTAGTTGATCATTGTGGTAGGCAGGGTTCTGCAACCAATCTACATCAAGATTTTGAAGACAAGTTATTCACCTCCTTTCTAGCATGATCCTAGATTATCTGCTAATTAGGACTGTGGTTCAAACCTATCCTCCCATCATCAAACACCATTTGGTCACTAGTTTGCTGCCCCATTGCAACAAATAGGGAAACAGGTGTCAAGCTCAGGATGGTCCATGGTAGATCAACAATATGCAGTTAGTAGATCTGATGGGCATGCATTTTTATATGCTACAACAAATCCAAATGCCTAGGCTACTCCATAAGAAACAAATTCATCAAGATATGAATTAGCTAGAAATGATAATGTATCAGATCCACCTTTGTTTGCACAGACAGTTTCATCAAGATTCGCTCATGCTAGTGCATTTGACAAAGTTTCATCTTGCAGATGGAGGTTTAGACGACCTTCAGGTCTTGAACATAATTCTGAGCAATTTAGAAACTATCATCAACGTTTAGATTCATTGCATGAAACTAGAAAAGTTGGATTGGATTCTGGAAATTTTACCTATGGGCTTAGTGAACGTAATAACATTGGCTGATGAGCTAAAACCCAAGCTAGTTTTCCCAAGGAGAGAGAGGCTCATGAGACTTGAGATGAAGGACAAGCAATAAAACAAACTAGAAAATCTTCTCAAAGCGAAGAACCCCCGATGTGTTCAAGAATTTCTAAGAAGACTATGGTAGTTGTAACACATTGTTTGTCTTCCTTCAATCTTTGGGACGATAAGGAAACTAAACTTAGAGCCAAATAACCCCAAGAAGAGTTCTCTAGTCCCTGATAAATGTCCTCAGATCCTGGGGTGGCCAAAACTAGAGGACCTAAATAGTGTGTGGCTAGAGCAGGTTTTAGGGCCTTCGAACTGCTAGATGACCACCTATTGAATTCTTAACTTTGCTTACTGAAGACCAGGTAGGCCTAGAAATCATGGTATGGTGACCTTCTAAGTTTAATTCCAAATGCGAATGGATAAAATCCTTGGGACTAATCCAAATTTGTTGAAAACCCCCTTCCTCTGGTTCATAATCCACCAACTCCTCCTCCATGTGGGTCCAATAGTAAGCAACTAACATCTCATATGAACAACATATTTGACAAGTAGTTGTGTTTCTTCAAAGCATTTATCATGGCGGTCATCTCTGCACTTAAAAATATATATATCATGTGGATAAAAAACTCATGGTTAGCATTTAATCTTATTTTGTGTTTTGACAAGAATATCAAAGCCTGGCATTGTCTAGAGCTTGTTCACTCTTCATTAAAACTATGCCTTGCTCTAGTTTGAAACTCAACAACCCTTTCTCTACCTATAATTTTTTTGTGGGCCTCTAGGGTTTCTCCAGTGTTGAATTATTCTTCCATGGTAGAGATGTTGTAATTTCCTCTTTAATGTTTTGACTTGGTAAAAAAAAATAAAAAAAAAATTAATAATTAAACCAATCTAGATCCATCTTAACTCTAGATCAACCAAGTTTCGAGAGGGATGAATCAAATCTCTTGAGGTGCAAACCTCTTTTAGAGTGAAAAGAGATTTGATCCCTTTGGGAACCTGGTGGATCTGAAATTAAGATGGATGAAGACCGATTATATAGAATGAAAAGAATAAAAAAAATGACATGGTTTCCACCTTTCTTTTGAAAAATATTATAAATATGTTTTCACTTTTCTTTTGAAAAAAATTAAAATATTTATAATATTTGAATAACTTAAAAAAAATATTTATTATATTCGAATAATGTTTTTAACATTCTGATAGTTTTTTACCCTTCTGATTAAAATGTGTTGACTCATTGAATATCATTTTACCACTCCATTGAAATTTACGAGGTTATTGTCCATGGAGGATTGGCAGGAAATCAAACATCGTTAACATTTCATTACCAACATAGTAGGGCAGAGCTATAGGAGGGGAGCCATTACACCCTCTCATTGATACCAATAGTACATTGGAGAGTTCGACTCGACCAAAGATGATAAAGTGATTATTTAATTTCAAGAGGAAGAAGGTTGGCCCAATTCGTCCATCCGTGGAAGAGGCCTATGAGAAGGTAAGCATTTAAGCCATTATTTCCTGTATAATGTAGCTTCCATGGATGATTAGACATAGTAGCTATGATGAACATATAGGTCTACTAATGTACAAATCATCATGAGATTAACTAGTCCTACCCATACCTACTTGTTGCTTACTCTACTTAGATCGCTCACACTATAGTTTGGTTATAACTCTTAGTTAGAGGAAAGAGATCAGAGTCAGTTCCTTTTATAGAATAAATGTGGGTTACAACATTCCTAAAGCTATATTCCACATGAGCAGCCATATTGATAGTGGTAGAAGCTCCAATCACCTAAGCCATGCAACCCAATACCACCTGAGTGAAAGCAGCAAAAACAGGCAAGACTGTAGATCAAATGCATGTTGTAAATAACCCAATTTCTAAAGCGAAAATGATTATAGACTGTGTATTTTATTTTTTGGTTGGGGTAGATGAACAAGAGAGAGATGTGATTAACGAAAAGATCATGAAATTGTACGTGGAGCTCTACATATACAAATAGCAACTCAAGATGACCTGACCCAATCCTTCTTACATGACTATAAATCACGAGTTATGCATATCCTAAAGCAGAAAAAAGTATGTATATATGCTCTAAATTTTTAACATTTGTGTGGGTTTTAATCTGTTCAAAATAAATATGTTTTAATTATATAAAACAAAATTATGCACAACTAAATTTTGAGAATTTGAATACAACATGTAGAATTGAGTGGTGCTTGAAGCATTGTTGGGTGGGGGGAATTTTCTAACTAGTGAGTTTGGGGGTTCAAATACTGCTGCAAAACAATAGAACTCATAAACTAAAGTGGATATCCTAGGTCGTGTTGTGTGGATGGGGGTGTTGGGGGTTCGATTCCAGTTGGAAAAGGTTTAATAGACTCATAATTTAAGGTGGTTGTCACATGCCTCTATTACCTTTCAACATAACAGGTACCGATAGACCTACTTGACTTTAAAACCAATACCTCTCATGTAAAAAATGTAGAAAGAATATAATGAACCTGAAATTTCCACCTCACTAATGTGAGGCCATGGATCTACTTCATAGAGTTTCCAACAATGGTGCTTAAACTATTTTCTTCAACAACCCTACAAGAAATATCAAATCTGCCCAACACTACTAGTCAAACTCAAGAGTGTAGACCAAAAAGACTTCACGCATATATCATTTCAAAAACCCTAATGATAAGATCTATCTCAGTACACAGATATCAAAATCACTTCATTTACAATGGAAATATAACAACAACAAAGAGATTTGAAAACTTCATTAAGCATGCTAAATCAACATAGAATCTAATGTTGTTGTCTGAATAAATCAACATACTAAAACAACCCTGAAATTTGTTCAATACTTGAAAAAAATAAAATTGGAAATCACAAATTTAGGACAATAGTGGCACACTTCATACTGTCAGAGTAATGAAGATAAAGTACAATACCTCAACTCATCTAATGCTGGTACAACATGTTTGTTCAGTACATCCTGAGCAAGGACTCTTCAATACATCCTTAACCCTAGCGAGGGCTTCTACAATCACTACAAATTTGCAACCCTAACCAACATTACAAAGGCCAAGCAAGGAATCCCAACACGCTCTACAAGACAATCTCTTAAGCTTCCAAACTATCATACCCCAACTATCATACCCCAAGCTCTCCCAATTGCAGTTGTATCACATAAGATATCGTAGCGATTCACACACTTGTGACCCATAAGCTATAATACTCAACACTTGCATCCCACAAGTCAAGGAACCTTATTTCTAGTATCCCACAAACATTAATCCCTGGTACAAGTGTAATACATGATCTTCCAATATTTTCCAAATAGCTAGCATCACACCAACTATCAATCTCTAAGATACAAAGTAGTTACTCTTAACAAAGGCACTTTCCTCCCTTTATATATGTTACAATCCTATGCTAAGTCAAGCAACCCTAGGCTAAGTCCACAAGTAAGTAGCTTAAGTCAACAAGGAAATCCCTAGATGGATCTCTCCTCAAAGCAATGTGACCACATATCACACTATGGTTCTTTTGAATCCAAGGTGGTCACCTTACAAGTTAGGTGTACACATGTCAATTGCTCCTCCTGCAAGATGGTGCAATCTCCAATAAATGGTCCTTGACTCAAATTGTGTGTAAGGTGGTAACATGCTTCAAGGGCCAAGCACCCAACCTCCAAGTGCCTAACACCCCCCTTCAAAATAGTTACTCCACATGCTAGGAGCCAATGCTCCTCAACAATTGCACCCTTGTAGGAGATGCCAAATGCACCACATAAGCCAACAACCACATCAAGAAGTGTGCCTCCCTAGCAGTGATCCCAAGGAAAGCAGACATCCAATCTAAGCTCTCCAAATGTAAGTAAAAAAATAAACAAAGGGGTTAGAAAAACTCAAGCCCTATACATACCATGAAAAGTGCTTTCCTAGCTAGCTGAAAACACTTTCAGACCAAAAGTTGTTACTATTATCCACATCACCAACAATAATAACACAAAAATGGAAAACCCCTTGCACAAAAAATAAAGAAAAATATCCTCTTACTAGATGTGCCTAGACTTGTGCATCTAGTCTTTCGATTTTCCATATGCTTTCCACATCCTTCCAATGCTTGCCTCTTCTAAACCGTTGAACTATAGCATCAACCCAATTAGATTTGATCTCCTATCACTATATTTTCTATAAAATGCATGTTTAGAAGGCCTATTAGAACCAAAATAAAATGAATTGTTCATAGATGATGGATCAACAATCTTCTATAAGATTTTACTAGTTTGAATATTCAAGAACCTTTTGAATACTTAAAAGATTTGTAACGCAACAATACAGATCACCCATGTTACGTCAAAATTTTAAAATTTAAAGATTAATCAACATATTAAATAAGAATAAAACTGCAATGTGTGGCAGTTCAGGAATTTTGTTATGGCTGAAAGTAAATCGATCATTCTCACCCATTAAAATCTAGCACCATGCTTCAGACTTGCAGTAGAAAGTTGAAATGAAAACACTAAAGAGAATCAAAGGGAATTTTATGACGAGAATTCTTATTCCTAAAAACATAATCACATGAAAATCTTGTAATCTTTCCTTCATGTGTGAGGCCATAGGAAATTAACATACACTAGTCACAATCATGGTCATTGGTGTTTTCCCTTGTAACTATCAAATTGTAATAAAATATTTATTAATGTAGATAAAGCATAGATTGAAGTGAAATAGGAAAGTCTTTTAAGACACTAGTTTCAAGTTTCTCTGCAATTTACTTAGGGAAATGAAAACCTCTATATGTAATGTTTTAAATCTTGACATTTTAAAGTAATTGAAGGTAACGAATGGTTTTTTCAACTATAGAAGCCCTGTGGATATTGGTATTGCAGGAGTTTGAAGTTTTAAATGACTTGAGGACTGAGATGGAACAACTGCAACAAGGAATGATAAACATGCAACACATGTTGAAGGCTTACATGGATATGTAGCTACAATTGCAGCATTCTATTAGGCAGGAAGTTTTTGTTGCTCTAAATTGTTCAAGCCAAGGCTAAGGTGAGTATGGTCTATGGAAATATGATTATGAAAATTGAACATGTTAATATTGGGGTGAGGTATTCTTATACTAGTATTAGTATAAAAGAAAGGTTGAATAAATCCTATTGAGATTAACTATATGGTGAATTTAGAAACATAGTAGGGGACTCCTTGAGATAGATATCACATATAACATTTTTTTTCATTAGACTTTTGCTAAACTCTAGTCTGAGAAAGGACAAGATATCGTGAAATGTACTGAAATGGACACAGATGAAAAGTTATGAGCCTCAAAACAGTAAGCGAGGGGGATTACAAAAGTATATTTCAAGATAGATGAATTGAAAAGCACATGCAAAACCACATAATAACGGGAAACTGGAGATTACAGAAGACCTAGATAGAACAATGGATATGACATTTTATAGCATAAAATTAGTAGAAAACAAAATTGAAATGTTCCTGACTTTTAAATTAGGAAAATGGATGCAATATATTTTGATGTTTATGCCAGTTTGAAGTTAGGAACATAAACACTTTTAAAAGTTTATGAGCTCTCTGATATTTTTGCAAACACCTGAAGAAGTGTGCTTTGATTTGTTGCATCTTTTTTTTGTCCTTCTGTCCTTTTTCTACATGACTCAATCATTAGAAGCTTTAATATAATTTTAAAAGCATTGTTTGATCAGTTAAATAAGAGATCAATATTTTTTACTACTACATTTTTCCAGAAACATAGTTACAAAACATGAGAAAATGCAAGTAGGAAAAACAACTCATATTATAATATTTTTCCATATGGGGTATCCAAGAAGTAAGGTTCTTGATGGATTATCAAATCCAAAATATAATGAATTGATATATAGAAGATATAGAAATCCAAAGCTGAATTGAACTTTAAGTTTATGTTGGGAAGGGATTTGGTAACATAATTGTCATGATCTTGTTCCTAAGTTTTGAATATTGTTCTTGAGAACAGGAACTATGAATGGTTGACGACACTCAAACTCAACTGCTCTTTCAGGTTCCTTCCTAGAATCCTCTATATATTCTTGATCCCCTGATTTTCCTTATGATCTAACCTTTATGTTGGAACCTCCATTTTCTTTGATTCCAAGCTTGTTTCCAAAGTCGATCTATGACCCACACTTCCAGCATTGAGAATCCCTCGTTTTTCAACCTCAAAGGTTATTGTGAATAGATTAATCGAACTTGGATAGGGTTTTGCAACTTCCTAAAAATGGCTCTTGGCTCCATTGCAACTTCCCATAAAATTCCTAAAAAAACCTACTATGAATTTATACTGAGGTTTAATTTCCTTAGGTTCCATATTTATTAATTATTGTTTTCTATTTATGCATGTAATACATAAAATGTGGAAAATAGAGAATAACAAAATAAAATCACACACCAACCACAATGAACACAAAATATGTTCTAGGAAATCCTTACAGGAGAAAACCCAGCTAAAAAGAGAGGTTGCTTTTCACTCTCTTTCTCTAGAATGGAAATAATATAAGTACAAAGTAAAAGGCTCTCACTATGGAGTTAACTACGACCTATGGCTTGATAGGCTACTATAGACACTAAACCACCTTTGTTATTCTCTCTCACTCCCACTCCCAAGTTGTTCTACTCTACTTTGGAACAAAATACAATCAACCCTCTTTTTTTCTAGTGGCCTATTGTTGTAGTGAAAACACAACAACCCCATTTTATTCTATCATAATAGACATGGGGACCCTTTTTTGCATTATATGTAGACTTTGAGTGTGATTGCATCATTTCAAGTATACTTTTATTTTTATTTGCATTTGTTTTATTCTCTGTAATAATTTGATTTATGCTTTCACACTATTATAGAGTACAAAGAGTTTTATTGTAGATATTGTATAGAAGTTATGGCTCTATTATAAAGGGACTTTGCACTATTTCAAACACTTTCATTAAGGCTTAGAGCTATTCTCGAGACTGCACATTTGTAATGTGAACTTTGACATGGTTTTTATTGATTCTTGTTCTTGTGTACTCTTTCCGGAACTTAGGATTATTATCTCATTGTTAAAGTTTCACTTTTGGTTCTAATATTTATTCTAAAGAGTATTATGCACTATTGCTATGTCATTGACATTTCGCTGTTGAAACTTTGTTAAAGCTATATTTGCAGGGTAGAAGGAGATCAGAATCAATCTTAATTCATTGAAGTATTCCTATGGTGATTGATAACTATTTATTATTCATTTGTACGATTATTTTACTTTCACTTGTATTAGTTAGTGTGAACTACTTCCTTTAATTAATACAAAATCATATGATGAATTATATCAATTATTTCCACTATTTTAGTTAACTTGCTCTCAGATTAGGAGAGGGCTATCCCAATCTAGTTCAAGATAGGTTTTTTATGTTTTAGATTAGTTTTGCATCTACATCTTAGTTTGCATCAAGTCCTCTCTTAAAGAGGCAAACTTTAGTTGTGGCTTGGCTAAGCCCTAGATCAACTTAAGGATCACTTTCTTGCCTGATTAGCAAGAGGGTTGATCTGATGTCTCTTCTCCATTGGTAGGTGAAAGTCATATTTTAAGCCATTAGAGATAGAGAGAAGGTAACTAGGCCTAGTTTAACCAGTCGGAACCACCATTTCAATGGTAAAGGAGTTGCTCTAAGTTCTCGATTGGGTGGTCTCCCTTGTAATGTTGTAGGCAGAGATTTCTGAGCCTTCAACATTTTTGGTGCTAGAAGGAGGGCTTGAAGACTTGTCGGCTTTTAGAGTTTTTGTATTTTAAAGTTTTTATTCATGTCTCCTCTTAAACTTTCCATTTGGAGTTGTATCTCTGGATGTGCATCTGCCAATACTCCACTAAAAATAGTAAGACACTTGTCAAAGGTAAGGTTTAATGGTAAGAGGAATACTTCTACATTTTATCATGCCTTACAATTTATTAAAAAAAAATTCAAATTCTACTTTTCATGATATTGATGAAGTTATTATATGCAGGATTTTTACTCATACATTCTCAGGAAAAGCCAGAAACCAGTGTCAATCTTTTTCAGTTACCTCTATTCACAGTTGTGATCAATTTATCACAATGTTCCTTTATAAATTTGATGGTTATGATTATGAACATGTATGTGATGAATTATAAGATTTGAAAATGAATCTCTCTTAAATTTTACTGATATATTTCAATTAATTTGCTAGAGATTCAAAAGTAAAGATAAACCTTCAGGAAATGAATTGATAGATTGGTTTGAATATATTTGTTCTCTTTCTCCCATTTCAAATCCGTATGAAACAATTTCAAGTTTTGATGACTCTCCTTCAACTTCCAGTAGTATTATCAAAAATTCTGATATAGAGGTGCATACCAATCATGATGAAGTGGCCTCAACCATGTATGATAAATTCTTAAATCTAGTACACACCTCTTACAATGTTAATGATAATTAGGCTAATGAACTTTATCAAAAAGCTTGCAAGAATTTGATAAACAACTACAAGAGGGAATCACAAATAAACTTGAAGGACCATCTGCCACCAAATCTGAAAATCACTATGAATTAAATTTAGAAAATCATATTATAAATTAGTGAGTACTAGTAGAAATTGAAATTTCCAATAATATGCGACGTGTTGTACAAATTTCTGAATTTGATCATGTTGATCAAATACAAAATCCAGGGCAGTCAGATAACATTCTTTAAGAAAGCACAATTAACCAATTAAATGATCTGGAATCTGAAATTCACAATGAAGAAAATACACAAGAATTCACAAAGAGAGATATTTTTAAATGCATTGCTTCTGATTCTCATTTTCACCTCTATATTGATATTTTTGCTGATAATAATTTATCCTCTCTTTACTTTACTGTTGTTTCAGAAAACAGAGAGGCTGATATAAATAAATTGCCAATTAGTTTTCATCAAGATAGAGAATCATTCATTGATCATTCTTATGGAATTAATAAACATGTGCTCCATATAACTTCTTGTTTTTATACATCGGATGAGACTGAAGAGAAATTTAATGACTGTTTTAAATTCATTTACAATAATTACTCTTACATTGAGGATGTTGATTTATCTTCTTATACATTAAATCCTCATGATCAAAGTCAAATCATACTTGAAAATGAAGAGAAACTCAACTCAGAAATTGTTTCAACTAGTTCTATTTTCAAACAGTTAATCATACTCATTATTTCAGCATTCAAGAACCCATTCCAATCTATGATTTTGATGATGATCAAATTCTCACTTCTATTCATAATCTTGATCCTCTCTCTAATTCACAAATTAGCGTTGGCAATCATTCTAATTCCATTATTATGGCCAATCCTTGTGAGGAGGAAATCACTTCAAACTAGTCCCAATTGTAATGTAACATTAGTTGTAACAATAGTATAAATTATGATTTGATTTCGTTGTTGTTCCTTCACTTATTTTGTTTGATTTCATATTTGTTTTCTGTTTTCAGTTTTTTGATATCTTATCTTGGCATATTGAGTAGTTCAATATTGAACATTCAATTAATGCATTACTTGAATGGGAAAATGAAGTTTCAAATCATAATCATCAACATCAAGAGCTATTACTCTTCCAATTTCAATTAATGTTTATCTCTTATCAATTATTTCTTCTTCTCAAAAGCAGTGCCAACAAGAGAGTGTATTCTTACAACATGACCAACCATCTAACACAATTGATGATCTTCCATCATATGTACATAAAACTGACAATTTGATGCATGTCATTACATTTAATAGAATATTTTCACAATCTAACTTGTTATCCTCTTCTTCAGATCACTTCCAATCTCTCACTAATATCCATCCATATTTTTATGATCCCATCGAGATCTGGTTGGAAGAAAATCTTCAAGAGAAGGTGAATGTAAATAAGTTACTTCTTGTACACACATTAACAATAGTTGTACATAATGTTTCTAGTTTTATTTCCTTTGCTTTAATTATATTTATACTTTCGTTACTGATGCTTGATGTATATATTCATGCAGAAAATAAAATGCTTGAATGGCTTCATTGAAAGTATGATTTTAGTTAGTCTTAGTTTACTTTTTAGATTGGGATTAGGTGTAGTTTAGAAATTAGTTTTAAATTGAATAAGAAAATGGTTTTCGACTTTGATTAATACATGGAAGAAAATAAAGATTCATCAAGTAAAATTATGATTGAATTCTTCTAGGTACACATTTATATGTTCATCCTCATTTGGTTTGTAGTTTTATTTCAGTTTTTATTTTCTCGTTATTTATTTCTTATATTTTGTTGTTCTTCTTATATGTTCCCATGGATTTTATTTGTAGATTCAGCTTTGCTAGCAACTAACGTTTCAGAGGAACAATCATCATATGATATTAGGGAGTTTTCTCTTTTCTAATTTTGGTACATTTTTAAATCGATTGTCGGCCTTATTCAATCTTTAAAGATTCACAAACTATCTTTAAGCAATATTTACACAATTAAGAAAACCTTTGTCAAAGCATACAACAGTAACTTTAAATTAATAACTATGCTTTGAAACAAAAAAGTTTTATCAACATAATCATCATACAAGATAAAATCAACATAATCTAATTTTTATGTTAATCCTGATATTATCTTGTAAGATGTATCTCAAGGTTATTTTTCTTGATTTCTTTCTTTCTGATTTGATAAAGCATTTTAGGCTTAGCTGGATTGTCTTTTCATTTCATTTCACAATAAAATGGAGTAATTTTTTCTCTTTGAGCTTGGAATAATCATTGGGCGAGTAATTTTTATCCTCTAATTTATATTAACATAACCTAATCTCTAAGGCTCACTTCATTGAAGATGATTTCATTTATGTTCATTTTCAACTTTCCTAACACAAGTAGAGTCCCTAGTTTTTGTTCTTTGAGTTTAAATCTTTCCGTTATTTTTTAATGAACTATCTTTAAAGAAAGTAAAACACATTTAAAAAAAATTACTTAAGGTCATGAGTTCTTTTGGTCAGCAAGTTTAATCAAGAGAATAATAGTCAACTTAAATCTTTTTACGCCATCCCTTGCTCTTAAGGAGCAATATGCCACCCCATCTATAAGTAATCTCTATGAGATTAACAATAACCATAGTTAAACATAAAAAAACAAAAATGGTCAATTAAGTGATAGGAGGTCCCATCACGAGCCAACCTACCATGACATTAAGTTATACCATTGTGACATTACAATTATTGGTCACCAAGCCAAGATAATGGATTTCGACCGTAAGGTTGAAAGACAGGAGGTCTCATCACGAGATCGTTGATTCACCATGTTAGATCTCATGAATGTCATTGTCATTAACTGGTTACCAAGCCAGGATATTGATCTTCACTTGGCATTCAAATAAGTTTAAGATGATCTTTTAGCAACTATGCATTTATTCCTAATAGATGGGACACAGGCACCTAAAAGGGTTAAAAGACATCCCTGTTGAGGCTATAAATGTCTGCTGGTAGCAGTGGCCATGCTTGTGGTATGGAAGTTAAATTAATACTATGCTTTCTTGATTAGCTTGTTTACTTGAAAACTGATGCCTAACTAAGCTGATTGTTGTACATATAAATTTACTGAAACATTGAATTCATGGGGTAAATTTTTTACAAGTTCATGAACGATAATGGTATATTTATTTATGTGACAACATATGATAGGGACAAAATGGTTAGGATATCTGAATCTAAGCATTTCACATTATCTAATTATAATTCCTTCATTTTTGAACTAATTTCCATATCTTTACGACAAATATAACTGCTTCTCCCAGTGTGTCGCCATTGTTGTAGTGAAAATGCAACACCCCCATTTTATTATATCATAATAGACATGGGGACCCTTTTTTGCATTGTATGTAGGCTTTGAGTGGGATTGCATAATTTCAAGTATAATTTTCTTTTTATTTACATTTGTTTTATTTTCATATTTTTCCTATGTTTGATTAAGGTTGTTTGTTAATAAACTTTGTAAATAAGTTTTTGTTTTAAACGCTTTAGATTAAAAAAACATAGCCCCTGAGACCAAGATTTTCATTATTATTATTAGTGGCTATATTTTCCAAATAGTGGCTTTGACTTATATTATAAAGCGGATGTGTTCTTTTTATAAAGTGATTGTAACATATTAGAATGATATTGGAATATCCCTTTCTAAATCCCTGATATCATAAGTCCTGCCCCCATTTATCAGTGGCTGTAGTTTATTGGATGGAGAAATCACATACCACGTAACCTTCCTCCACTCCCTTATATTGGAGAATTACATATCAGAGTTTTGCAGAGTGTGGCACCACTTAAAAGTTGTGATATCTTAAGACCCTCGATCTTCGATATGCAATATCATATTTCCCTGATCTCCGATCTCGAATACAACACTCCCTTTGATCATTGATATCCCTAAAGGCCTCCTCTCTAATATATTGATAATAATTCACTGCCGATCTCCAACTTTTGATAGTCCATAACCTTTGATCTCCGATAAGCCTTCGCTCCAACCTCTGATATACTATTCCTTCCGACAAGTGGATTCGTTATGTGTATTAATGTTGGTTTATTTGGAATGTCACATCTACTCCATATCAGAGCTACTGAATATCACAAATATTTCATGTTGTCTCATTTTAAAAGTTGCGATGAGCATTTCTTCAATACTACGTGGTTCTTGCCACTTGTCACTTCCATATGGGGCTATAGTTATAATAATTGAAAAGCTTATTTTCAATGGTTTTGCAGGAAGTTTGATTAGTTTTCAATACAATTTTCATCTAAGTTTAATAATATAACTCACTACTTTGCTGTAGTTTGAAATAGGGATGAACTTAGGGTCGATAAGGAGGAAGTAACAGTTTGATCCAAGATTTCTGAACATTCTCTGCCATGTGTCATAATGCATTTCTAAACTGGGAAGATTGTTGTAACATAAACTAAATAAGGCCAAAACATGGGACACAAATCAATCCTTTAGCTAAATAACATCACTTCGTTGCAAAAATTTCGATATTCGACTTTCGATTTATCGAGAGAATCAGGGGAGACTGTTAGTTCTGTAAATCTATATAAATACTCGTGTACTCAATCTTGTTAACATGGGGATCACAATCCACACACAAGGGAATTCTCTGTAATAATTTGATTTGTGCTTTTGCACTATTATAGAGTGCAAAGAGTTTTGTTGTAGACATTGTTGATAAGTTA
The DNA here is from genome assembly GCA_000404065.3 of Pinus taeda. Classification (NCBI taxonomy): domain Eukaryota; kingdom Viridiplantae; phylum Streptophyta; class Pinopsida; order Pinales; family Pinaceae; genus Pinus; species Pinus taeda. Next base: position 106,009 of record APFE031721677.1, on the reverse strand, counting down.
TGGCTCTGTTACAAAGGGACTTTGCACTATTGCAAGCACTTTCATTAAAGGTCAAATCTACTCTCAGGACTACACATTTGTAATGTAAACTTTGACATGGTTTTAATTGATTCTTGTTCTTCTGTACTATTACCAGAACTCATGATTATTGTCTCATTGTTAAAGTTTCATTTTTGGTTCTAATCTTTATTCTAAACAATATTATGTTTATTTGGTATTATGCACTATTGTTGTGTCTTTAACATTTTGTTGTTGAAACTTTGTTAAAACTATCTTTGTAGGGTAGAAGGAGATCATAATCAACCTTAATTCATTGAAGTATTCCTGTGGTGACTGATAACTATTTATTATTCATTTGCAGACTTATTTTACTTTCACTTGTATTAGTTAATGTGGACTACTTCCTTTAATTAATACAAAATCGTATGATGAATTATATAAGTTCATTCCCCTATTTTAATTAAATTTCTCTCAGATTAGGAGAGGTTTATCCCATTCTAGTTCGAGATAGGTTTTTTTATGTTTTAGATTATTTATGAATCTACATATTAGTTTGCATCAAGTCCTCTCTTAAAGAACTAAACTTTATTTGTGGCTTGGTTGAGCCCCTTATCAACTTAAGGATCACTTTCTTTCCTGATCAGCAAGAGGGCTGATCTGATGTCTCTTCTCTATTGGTAGGTGAAATTCATATTTTAATCTAGTGGAGATAGAGAGAAGGCAACTCGGCATAGTTGAACTAGTCAAAACCACCATTTCAACAGAAAATGGGTTGTTCTAAGTTCCCGACTAGGTGGTCTCCCTTATAATATAACCCAATAGCCAACTAGGGGCTAGGATTGACTCCTTCAACTCTCAACTAGAGTTACAACTATAACCCTTCCAGAGTCTTTTTCATATTCCCTAAATGGCTAGCCTCTTTTGATTGAGTAATGAGGCTAACATGGCATCCTGTAAGAACCATGGTAGTCAAACAGGAAGGTCAACTTCTATGTGGCATAAAATTTGCATACAGACTCCAATTGACATATTTCTTGCACTATTGAAAAGGTCTCTAAGTGCTTAATGGTGCCAGAGGGTCTATCATAAGTGAAAATTTTTGGACCCCAAAAAACTTCGTTGAATGCCTCAAACTAACTCTGGAATTTTTTAGAACCCAATTCTCCAAACTAGGGCCTACCAATACAAATGCCCCTATGAGTTGATTCCTCCAATTTGCGACTCTAAAAGCGTCGAAATGGATCAAAAATAATATAATGGTCCAATAAAAATCACACCTGATTGAGAAAACCTCATGTTGGTCTCCCACAAGTAGCCTACCAAATGGTTTCACCATCTTATTTGACAATTCATATATTTATCTTGAAAACCAAAGCCTATAAATTAAAAACAACATAGTTCTCAATGTTGTCCATCATCCCTCCCATATATTGTTTCTCTCTTAAATGGAATAGATTTTAAAGGGAAAAATAAAGAGGCATATGCTAATGTGGACCTGTCCATATCCATAAGAATATATATTTGTTTGCATTGATTTGTATGATCATTAATTAAAAATATGCATTTGTTTATGCTTAACATTAAAAAAGAATAAGAAAGGAAACAACATTTTTCCTGCCAGAAATGCAAGGAAATTCCTAGGAAACTGTTATGAAACCAACTCAAGAAAAGATAGAAACGATAGATCAACGCCTTATAATTCAGCCTCTTCGAGGGGGCAACCTCCTTTACATTACATAAATGAACAATTCTTGGATGATTCAAATGATAAAACCTCCTTTCTATATAGTAGGAGTCTAAATAGTCAACAATATA
>APFE031721677.1:49666-81548 GCA_000404065.3 Pinus taeda | reverse complement strand
TCAAACCAAGCTTAAGCAAACATTTAAAAAAATATACACACCTTTTTTCACTTTGTAGGAGCTCGATATTGCCTCTGATGTATCTCTGTAATTTCGGATCATCCAGTTTTGAAATTATGACATGTGGTAGCCTTTTGTGTCCTCTTTCCAATGCCACCAGTCTGACCCCAATTGGATTCTCTAATGAAGAGTTATGCCAAATCTCCTATAGTGACCTCATTATAGACTAATTTAGTAGAGCGAACTTGTACGATGTGCCACGTGTCCCTGTTTTGACCTTTGGCTCTGAAAAATATATACAAGAAACTATAGTCCATCCTCTTTCTGTACCTTCTTACAAAATTTCAATCTGATGCTCAGAGAGAAAGTTATGACGATTTTTCCTAGGTCACCTGTTTTGAATGTAATTCATGATTCTGCAAAAGGACGAACTTTCTTAGCTCATATCTCCGAAACTATAGCAAGAAAAGATTTGAAATTCAAACCTGAGATTCCATGCGATGTCTTCGCAAATGGGTTTGTTTTTTAGCTTTTGAAACATCGCAAAAAATAAGTTATAGCAAAAATGCCACGATGACCTGTTTGGAGCGGCAAAACCATAGAATCCAAAACTCTGATACCAAATGTTATGAAGCCAGCTCAAGAAAAGATAGAAAAGATAGATCAACGCCTTATAATTTAGCCTCTTCGAGGGGACAACCTCATTTACATTACATAAATGAACAATACTTGGATGATTCAAATGATAAAACTTCCTTTCTATATATAGGAGTTTAAGGAGTCACAATATAACCTAGCCGACCTAACAATAATAACATAAAGCCACAAAAATAACAATAGAGGGATTCTATGGGGCACAGTAATAACAATATGGGGATAATAGGGGCACAAAAATATTAATAAGGTGTACAACTACAATAGTAATGGGGTAATCACTAGTATTATAGGGACCCAACAGAAACATTCCCCAAGCTCCTCCACTTTTCTTTGCAGGTTTCTAGTGAAGACACTTGGAAAATCAAGACATTTCAGTGAATTTGGTCCTTCTAATAACAATCTCATTAAAGTTTTAACTTCATAAACCCATATTCATGCATATGTACACATTAACTCAAGACACAATCTCCTTGGGAAGATGTCGAACACAGACATGTAAGTATTTTGATTGCATGGCACTTAATTTTCCCCTCAAAACCTGAGTACAGATAAATCTTAAAGATTTCCCTGAGGATTCCAAGTAATATTACCCCCATAAAAAAAAGAATCGACACTGAAACAAATTAGCTACTAATTCAAGGAATAAAAAAATCCCAATCTACCAAGGAAGTATATAAATCCAGTTGTATGAGTCAAACCTACCAAATAAAAGAAGAATACATGACATCTTTTATGTGTCCTATTTAAAAGTTATACCTAATGCCTAGTTTAGATTGGGTTGCCAGTTCTCAACGAGGAAGGGCAAATGGTATTAGAACCCTAAAGCATTTTTAAAACCTAATCCAAATCCCTAAGATTTGGACAGAAAATCGAATACCTTTTTTTTTTTTTGCTGAAGAGAAAAATCGTAATCTTTTCATTAATGTGGAAAAAATTACATGTAGTAGATGCTTATAGGCATATGCATTATCAAAAACTGATTCAGATATGACCTATATACATATTATGCTTAGTGCAAATATCATGACCTGCCATTCATCTTGGCAATATAAAGATTGTCTGTGTTGTGGCTAATAACAAAAAGGAAAAAAATAAATATATAGTAGTGTTCAATAGATAGTCTGCATATATAGAAAACAAAAAAGCAGCCATATTCCTATGGCCGATCCACCTGGTGATATTCTCGGTCTATGTATGACCTATGGTGGTATTGATATATTTCTGTGTCCACCTATTCGCTGATTATCCATAAGCCTCTGGGTAGTAACGAGCCCTCCTTGGTAAGCCCGTCAACATATTCATTGTTTTCCCTATGAATGTGTTGACATGTGATCAGATTAAATCCTTTTTTGAGATTTTTCACATCAGATAAAAGATTTTGAAGGGAAATGGCATGACATTGATTTATATCATTGAACCAGTTAATGATAATTTGTGAATTGCAAAAAATCTAAACAAAGATGCAATCATGTGCAAGGGTGAAATGCAACAAATGTATAAGGGTTAAGATCTCAACATAGTTGTCGGTTCCATCTCCTAGACCTAGTTTGACTTTGTAGAAGTGCTATTCAAAAAGGTATAAGCAAAATCCCCCTCCACAACATGTATCTGTGCGGCCCCGTTAAAGTAGGCCCATGGCTGAGTTTTATCAATGTTTCCCGGTCCAGTAATAATGTGGGATTGAGTAGGCAGATCCTCAGGGACATCATTGTAAGTAGATAGTGCTTGTACTGTGAGCAACTGCCAGTTTACAGGCTGGTTCTTGAAGATTCAACGATTCCTTCCAAGCCAAATAGTCCAGCAACTAATGAGAGGTAGGCACTGTTCATTATGTTTTGGGTGAGTCATTGTGCAGCAATGCCAGGCTTGAATAAGAGATGCCCCTTGCCATGTATTCTTGATTCTAAGCTGTTGTGTGATATCTTGCCAGAAGTGTGTGACAAGTGAACAAAATAGGAATAAGTGCTCATTGGATTTGGAAGCTTGTTTGCATAAAACACATCTGCTCGGACCATAAATCACTCTGTGCATGAGAGCCTCACCCGTGGGGGTCTTGTTAAGTACTGACCACATGAAAATCCTTGATCGAGGGGCAGATTTTACTTTCCATAGGTTCTGCCAACAATTCTGTAGAGGTAAAGGTTTTCAGGCTTCCATTAGGTGAAGGTATCTGAGCTTTGGACTATATTTCCCATGTGCAGCTGGAGTCCAGACGAGGGTGTCAGGTTCTTGATTTAGTATGATGTGTGCCTCCTGAAGTGCCCTTGTATACATAGACCAAGTGTGCTGCCATTGCTCAGCGACGTTGAGATCATGAGTTGATTTCCATTGATGTCCTAGATAAAACCCACGCTTTTGGGTGGAAATGTGTGCAATGGTCGTGACCTCTCTGTGGTGTAGGAAGGCTATAAGATCCGGAGGTAAATGATACAGATTCCCCCGCCCCCCAATCCAAGGATCGATACCAATTCTCACAGAGTGACCATTGTTGATGCGCCAAGCAAGAGAAATCCTTATAAAAGGCATTGTTTGTAGAATGGCTTTCCAAACTATAGAGATGCCTCCATTATTCCATGTTTGTTGATGTGACCTGTCCAAGATCTGTAGTGGCCAAATGTACTTGTGGAATGAAACAGTTGTTTAGAGATTGCTAGCAGTGAAGAGGGTCCAACTCATTTTGGTTGCAAGAGCTTTTGAAAATTGAGGGAGCTCTTTTAACTCCCATCCCCCCCCATTTCTTTGGCAGGGCGATGGATTTCCAAGACACCCATGCAAAAATTTTATCTTCCTTGTGCCCCTTCCATATATATCGAGTGAAAAGTTGTTGTATGTGACTGAGGATTCCCTGAGGTATCCATGTGAGTGACATCTAGTAGACAGGGGTGGCTTCCAAAACTAATTTAATCAGGACTAGCCTCCCAGCTCTGGAGAGTAGTCTATGGTTCTAGCTATTTAGTCTTTTTTCCAGTTTGACAACTAACCAAGTCCAGTTGGCAATGCGGTAGCAGTTTGGCTTGATCTAAAAGCCCAGATATTTGAAGCCCTCTGAGGGACGAAGTGGGATGAAAGGAAAATGATGGGTTGTAGATCTGGATTCAATAGGATTTAGACTAGATGTAGTGATGGTGGACTTGGAGTGGTTGACAGACATACCAGTGGCTACTTCAAAAAGCTTGAGGATCTTGTGGAAGGTGTCCAAGTCCCTAGTGTTGCCATTTAAGAAAATCAAAATATCATCCACAAATAGCAGGTGGGTGAGGTAGAATAGGTCAGACATTTTGAGGCCTTGTAATCTACCTTCCCTCTTTGCCGAGGCAATGAGTCTACTGAGGCCCTCCATTACCAATAGGAAAAGTAGAGGGGACAGTGGACATCCCTGTCTCAAGCCACAATCAACAAGAAAGAAGGGTGTAGCAGAGCCATTTATGAGGATATTGCAGGTGACAAAGTTGATGCAGCAAAAGATCCAGTTTATGTACTCATAGCGGAAGCCAATATGAATGAGAATCATTTTAATGAGAAGCCATGATACATGATCAAAAGCTTTTGCAAGATCAATCTTGAGGATGGTACACATAAGGGATTTTTGATTAATGGAGTGGATGACTTCCTGAGCTGTACCAATGGCTTCATGGATTTGCCTGTTATGGAGAAAGGAAAATTGTTCAGGGGAGATGTGATGAGATAGGATGGGGCGAAGCCGATTTGCAATGATTTTGGCTATAATCTTGTATAGAGTGTTACAGAGGGATATAGGCCTAAAATCATTGAAGGAGGTCGAGGAATCGGATTTCGGGATGAGGGCAATGAAAGTGGTGTTGATAGCTAGATACATTCTGCCTGTCAATCTGCATTCCTCAATGACATTGAGGAGATCATTCCCAAGGAGATTAAAAAAAGCCAAATAAAATTCGATAGGCCACCCATTCGGCCCAGGGCTCTTATCCTTTTGGAACCACTTAAGGTATTTGTTCCAATTCTTCAATAGTGATCGGGCCAATGAGCTCTTCTGCAACTTCTTGTTCAACAAAACGAGGGAAATGCCCTGCTACTTGAATGATCTTAGCTAAGTTACTTCCAAGGGGGTTTTGAAGAGTTGTTTAAAATGTGAAATGCCGAATTGAGAGAGCTGCTAAAAGGTGTGAGCAGTGCCCCCTTCCGAAGTGGACAATTGCCAAATAGTGTTGGCAGATTTGCTTTTGCAAAATTTTGGAAGTACTTGGTGTTATCATCTCCTACTTTGAGCCATATGGCCCGACTCTTCAGCCTCCAAGTTTCCTCTCTATCCTTTAGAATGCCAACATGTTTGTTTTCCAGTTCAATTAGATGGGCTTTATCTTCAGGGCTGATAAAACCTCTGTTGTTTTCATCAATGAGGCTAGGAAGGCCAGCTTCAACTGCAGTAGGGGTCTGATATCCTTCAAATTTTTGTCTCTGGCCCATTTTATCATGTGCTTCTTTAGTTGGAGTAGTTTGTGGCAGAAATTAGCTGCCTTAGATGGAAACTGGGAGGGAGGATTGTGTGCCTAATGTTCCTTGACCATCTCGGTGAAACTCAAGTCCTGTAACCAAACTAAATTGAACCTAAAGGGTGTCCAAGGTTTTGTAAGCGGTCGGGTGATTTCCAAGTAGATGGGTGAGTGGTATGATATGCCCCCAGATCCCACCCATTTCCTGTAATGAGAGAGGGTCTAGAGTAACTGATGCTTGATGACCATCTTGTCTAGCCTCCTGGCAAGGGCTGCCTCCCCTACTCTTCTATTCCTCTAAGTGGGTAAGGGCTTTATCATAAGAACATCAATGAGTTGTGCCTGTTCAAGGAGGGATTCCATGACCTTTGAGAGAAGATCGACCTATGTAGCTGACCCCCACGACTCACTGAATCCAATAGAGAAATTGAGGTCACCGCCTAAGATGAGGTTGTCAACTAAGGTCAGGGATAAGGTTAGGGGGTGATTGCAAAAGGCCTCTCTTCCTTGACATGGCCCATACACATTCATAGCTCGAAGCTCCTTACCCAATTCAGTAGAATAGAGGTCCAATCCCAAGTATACCCTGCCTCCCCAAGTTGCAAGGGCTTTGATAGTGTGAGGGTTATAACCAATAGCCAAACCCCCCGAATGACCCGAGGCATCTAGAGCTGTGAAATTCCATTCAGGGTAGATGGAATGAAGGGTGGAAGAGACCAGCATGCCATCCCCTAGGGTTTCTTGCAGAAGGATAATGTCAATAGGAGTAACAGAGAAAAGTCTGAGAAGGGCTAGCTTTTTGGGGGAGCTAGCCATGCCCCTACAGTTGAAAGAGAGGCATTTCATGGGGAAACAATGGCAGTGGTTGGCTTTGCTCTAAGAACCCGATCAATTGATGACTGTCTCCCAGAGAGGCCCTCGGCTCCCGCTCAGAGGATGGTGTGAGATAAGAAAGATTTTCGTCCCCATGATGGTCTAGTTGATGAAATGGGGGGGGTGAGGCCCAAGCCCGGGAGTGGTAGGGAAAGACCTATCGATGATCAAGACCTGAGGTTATAGGGGCATGGGGTATCCAGTGGAGGAGGTGAGGGGGGCAATGACTCACCAGGGGAATGGAGGGAGTGGTGGTGGAGTCAACCAGAAAATGTGGGGGGGAATTGTAAAAAATGGATGCAGAATGAGGGATGCAAAAGGAATGAGATGTAGGCAGATGCATAACATTTGAAAGATCAATATAAGATAGAATAGGAGATGAGGGAAGAGGAGTACCCACTGATCGAGCTGCTTCCACCACTGCTCGTGCTCGAGTTAGTGGAGGAGATGGGGGACCAGTGGATGTAATCGCTGCAGGGCTCGTAGGCTTGGATGGAGTCGCCTTGCCTGGTGGATCAGGTCTCAGTTTGGTGTTCTTCCCATGTTGAACTGAGGTACCATGTGCATATGTCGATCCATGTATTGTTGCTGTCTCTTGTGCTTTGGTGACCAGGAGGAATTCCTTGAAAATGTGGCCAAAATTATGCATCTACGACATCGAAAAGGCGCGCCCTCATAATCCAGTAACAGAACCCTGTTGAAGTTCCTCCACTGGAGTGTCATTTTTTCTTCCAGACCCTCCCGAGTGTCCAAGTGAACCAATATGAGTGCTAAGGAGCGATTTCTAGACTGTACAATGGTTTTATCATAGTCCAAATATGTACCTAGAGTGTTACCAATTTTGATGAAGACTTCCTCAAACCAGTACTATAATGGAAGCCCCGGTAGCCGCACCTAAAGTGGGCGTGCTCCGATCTACTCTCGCTCTGGGTCAAATAGTGGACTCCAATGCTTGAGGAGCACTGGTGCCATTTTGATATGCCAGAAGTGAGCCAGAGCTAAATTAGTGTAATCCTCGTTCACAAACCGGAGAACAAACCATGCTCGAGCTAGGGTTTGTACCGTAGGCAGCTATTAGAAGGTCTGCTCCGAAATCTCCTTTACCCAGAGCCCTAATCGCTCAACTGTGTATGTATGTCCACGGACCCTGCCTACCAGAACCTTGTTGCATTGTTTGCAATATCCCCCATTGCAAGTCCTTCTCCGAACTTGATGGTGTAGTATTTCCTAGAGACTTTGATGCACTTTGATTTTTTCTTACAAATGCGCGGCGCAGTAGGGTGCGAATGCAGATGATCGACCGGACTGAGTAGTGTTGCCGAAATTTCTTCAGCTTATACCCCAACCACAGGCGTTACAAAATAGCCCGAGGGTTTGCTGGATATCGATGGCATGTACCCAGATTCAGGATTGTGAGCATTTGACTGGGAGGGGTTTTTAGTAGGTGGCCCTTTGGGAGGGTTAGGGTTAAGGATGTGCAGATAACAAAGGTTAGCAGGTGGAGTCAGGTCAAATAGCGGGATGGAGCAGGAGGTGAGAAGGTTGAGGGTCGAGGGTGAGAGGGGAGGGCTGTCCAACTCAGAAGAGTCGACAGAGGGGTATCTGAGGTGGGGAGAGCTGTCAGATCACCCAGGAAAAGAGACAATTGGCCCAAGATGTGAACAGGACAGAACGGAGGAGGCAACAACCGACTTCTAGCGAGGGTTATGGAAAACGACCTGATCAGCTAATGGATCCGGTGAGTAATCAACAACATCGAGGTCCATTCCGTCCATGCTGACCACAGAGATAGATAGGTGCAGGCAAGGACCGAAGCTGCGGTGTGAGTCGGGTTGACTGCGACGGTTGGGAGCTTACTGTTAACTAGGGTTTGAGTTGTATGCAGGTCGATGGTAGTGGAGCTCCTCCATCGTTTCCAGTGCTACAACCCCTCAATAGAAAACTTAGTAAGGTGAAGAAACCTATATTAGGGAAGCCATAGGTAATAGTGGTGGAGAAGGGTGGAAGAGCCTCAATATCTACCAAGAAGGATGATTGATAACTAAGCTTTTTTGGAAGATTGAATCAACTCCAAAAACATGGCAAAAAAGTTGGCTTTAGGCATTAGTCTACAATTTTCTTAGAACTCAAGCATCATTTTCCATGGGGGTTCAATGGTCATCTTAGGCATTATGAATAAGGTCATAATCCCAAGAGAAATGAATATCAATAGGTTAAACCTTTGGAATAAAGAAGTGATTAAATATTTTGAAATCATTTATTTTACACATTTAAGGGGAGGTATAATTTCAACCGATGTCTTTGTTGGTTCAATATTTGAAGAAACTTATGGAAATGGAAAGTTTAAGACTTTGGCTCATGCATCTGGATGATGAGTTATGGAAACTTTCAATTAAGTTTTCAAAGCAATTTTTTGGATATGCTAGTATCTTTTCTGAAATTTGTACACCTTGGATAGACACATCGACATTTTTAAATCAAATTGAGAGGGCATTTTACGTAGATACAGATTATCTAGTTAAATAGTGTCTGAATTAAAATACCTATCAAATGTGTGAACAATTTATATATGTATGCAAAAATCCATGACATCAGAGGTATGCACCCTGAGAAAAAATTGAACCTCTAGATATGACCAAGGTTCAAATTCATTTTACCTATTATACAATAAGATATATAGCTTATGTTTCTATTAAAACCAAGGTGGAGAAACATGTCTGCTAATGAAGCATTAAGGAGAATGAGTCACCACCATTCATTAATAGATTTATTCATCCAAGCCTTATAAGACAATCATCATTAACATATACAATTATATATTTTATATTTTCTCTACAGCCTCATATGTTAGCAGAGATAACATCAGGGGATATTGATCACCCCCTACAGGCTTGGATGATAGGAGATATAGCATTAAGGGGTGTTGATCCCCCCCCAAAAACCATGGATGTTGGGATAGACAACTTCAGGGGGTGTTGAAAACATTTGGTTCTCCAGAGTAATTGTATGTATCTACCTCGCGGCTTTGTTTTCCTGCTCCATGATCCTAGAATTAGAATCTATATGGATTGGATTAGATCTGAATTTATCATGATGCTCTAGGAGTGGCCTTTGCACTACCATTTTCAATTCCATATTTTTGTACCTAGCAGTCCCATTGACCTATTTGTGGTCATTTGTTGAATATCAATAAAAGGATATTATCTTATCACGAGATGTCTAGTCTCTTCTCCTCAACCCTTATTAGCATTTCAATCTCATGTAGTCTACAAGTTCCTGCTTGATATCAAGAACAAGAATACTAATTTCCAAGGAAGCACCCTAGGCCAATAATGGATGAAACACCTCTTCTCCAGTTAATGTAAAGGTGCTCGTGAAGAATTTCTCAAAGCCTTGAAACCTTTTCTAGAACTTCTACATCTACCACTCATGTTGTGTGTGGGATACTAATTGGATGAGCCACACCTATTTAGTTGATTTTGGATCACATTACCAATTTTTATAAGAATATTAGCACGATAAAGAGATTACAACCCATACTACAAGGACTAGCCATGCCGCAATTTGAACTGCCTTAAAATCTATACAGTGTATATTACCACAAGATTTAGGTTGCAAATAATTTCAATCACATTAATCGATTTTAGAGATATGGGGATGTAATAATTCCATTTGATTGTACTATGTGTTAATCATTACTACAATTTAGCATTTTATATGCAATGGTAAAAATTTCAAAGATGTCTTTTGCAGTGCTTGCTATGTTATGAAACCAGCTCACAGAAGGATAGAAAAGATAGATAAGTGCCTTAGAATTTAGCCTCTTCAAGGGGGAAACCTCCTTTACATTAGACACATGAACAATTCTTAGATGATACAAATGACAAGACCTCCTTTCTATATATAGGAGTCTAAGGGGTCATAATATAATCAAAGCCAACATAACAATAATAATGTAAAGATACAATAATAACAATAATGGGCTTCTATGGGGCACAATAATAACAATATGGGGACTACATGGGCACAAAAATATAATAAGGGGGTTGTACTAATAAACAATAAAGGGGTTACACTAGTAGTATAGGGACCTACATGTCCCTCTCCTTCAAAAAGTGTTGTCCTCAACGCTTGAGTAGTTCTTGATGCTTTTGTATAAAATTCTTGTCCTCCCATTTGGAATCTTCAGCGGTTAAGTTCTTCCACTTGGTGAAATACTCTGAAATTGATCAATTTCGTAGTTGTCGAGTTCTTGTTTCTGTGACTGCTCTAAGTTCCAATATGATTTTTTCTTCCTCTTCAAGTTGTGGCAATATTGTTTGAATTGGGATATTCTACAACTTTTGAATGAGTGGCCACACTTCTTTGTCCTTTTTCCATTCATCCCTTGCTTCATTTATCCAATGTGGTTGGATAGTAGAAATATCACAAAACAATGCTTCCACATCCTCATCCTTTCTTGAGAGTGCATCTACAACAAAAATTATCTTCCCTTTTCTGTAGATGATGTCAAAGTCATAACTCAACATATTTGTGACCCATTTTATCTATTCTTCTAAAGGTAATACTTGTTCTAAAAAGTATTTAAGACTATCATGATCCATTTTTACCTTAAAGTGTCTTCCCATTGGGTAAGGTCATCATTTCTTAAGTGCGTGTAGTATTTCCAACATTTCCTTCTCATAAATAGCTTGCTTGAGATGTAGCCGTAAAAATACCCAATCACCTACATCAAATTTTTTTTCACTGCGATATTGATCTACCTATTGTTTCGTTCGATTTTGCACCAAAGTGGCATTATCCTTTAAAAGTTGGAGAACTTGTTGTTGATGTTTGATGTGATCCTTCACTGCTTGAACCTTTTTGTTCTTGATATTTCCTTCTATCTTGAGAGTTTGAGGAGTGGTAATTTCTTCCAATGCTTTACAAGATATGGTCGGATTCATTTCTTAATGCTTGATGTGATCTTTCACTTCTTGAACATTTTTCTTCTTGACATGTCCTTCTATCTTGATAGTTTGAGGAGTGGTAATTTCGGCCAATGCATTACAAGATATTGTTGGATTCATTTCTTCTTTCTTGAAGTGATCTTTCACTTCTTGAACCTTTTTCTCCTTGATATGTCCTTCTATCTTGAGAGTTTGAGGAGTGGTAATTCTTGCCAATGCTTTACAAGATATGGTCGGATTCATTTCTTCTTTCTCTGGGGTTGGGTCTTGGTGTATATCCTTTTATTTTGATGTTTATTGATCCTTTTCTTCCTCCTCTTCATACTCTATGTAAAATAATTTCTTCTCAGCACACTTATGACCTTTAGTGCATTTTCTATCACAATTGTAACAAAGCCCTTTTTCTCATTTTTCTTCCAATTGTTATGGTGTAAACCTTGTAGGTTGTGGAAGGCTAGGAGAAGAAACACTTCCATAATTATAGTTGCGAGTGGTGGGATTCCTTGTTTCCATAATTTCGCTTTCAATTTTTCTTGCCTACCTGAATACCTTCTCTAATGAATCAGGTTCCCAAAGACGAACCTCATGTTGAATGCTATCCTTTAAAGTACCTATGAAGACATCAATCCTTTGCTTCTCTGGAATATCATTTACCATTATATTCAATTTTTGAAATTCCTCAATGTGCTCTACCATTGAACACTTTGGTTTGAGATTTATCAATTGGCTAAACAAGGTGTTTCGCTTTGTATCCTCATAATGTGCTATCATTTCCTTCGTGAAAATTGAACATGTAACAAGTGGTTTATGAGAAGAAAGCCCTTTATACCATACAAATTGATCTGGTTCTAAATATGAGATGCAGTATGTACCTTTTGTAACAGTTGCACCTCATGTAGATAAAAATATTGCTCCATTTGTAGTATCCAATTTACCAGATCCTTGCCATCAAACTTCCTCATATCGCCTTTTCTTTATTTTAGGAACTCGATCTTGAAACGACTATAACTCTGTAATTTTGGCTCTTCCAATTCTGAAATTACGACCTACAGTAACCCTCTATGTCCTCTTTCCAATGCCACCAATCTGATCGAAATTGGATTCTCCAAGAAAGAGTTATGCACAATCTACCAAGATGACCTGATTATATACCTTTTCAAAAGTGCAAACTTGTATGAAGTGCCCTGTGTCACTGTTTTGACCTTTGGATCTAAAAAATATACAAAAGAAACTACAGTCTGTCCTCTTTCTATAACATCTGACGAAATTTCAATCTGATGCTTAGAGAGACCGTTATGACAATTTTTCCAAGGTGACCTGCTTGGAATGTAATTCGGGGGTCTGCAAAAACCCTAACTTCCTCGGACTATATCTTCGAAACTATAGCGATATAGGATCTGGAATTCAAATCCGAGGTTCAGGCCGATTTCTTCTCAAATGGGTTTCTGTTTTAGCTTCTAAAACTTCGTAGCGAAACAGTTATAATGAACATACCACGATGACCTGTTTTAGTTGAAATTTTGGGGCTTGCAAAAACCATAACTTTCTCAGATCATATCTTGGAAACTATAGCTATACAAGCTCGAAAATTTGGACCCGAGGTTTATCATGAGTTTGTCTCAAATGGGTTTTTTGTTTCGATTCTAAAACATTACAGAAAACAAGTTATAGCGAAAATGCCACCATGACCTATTTGGAGCAGCGAAACCCTAGAATCCAAAGCTCTGATACCAAATGTTATGAAACCAGCTCACAAAATGATAGAAAAGATAGATAAATGCCTTAGAATTCAGCCTCTTCGAGGGGGAAACCTCCTTTACATTACATAAATGAACAATTCTTAGATGATACAAATGACAAGACCTCCTTTCTATATATAGGAGTCTAAGGGGTCATAATATAATCAGAGCCGACATAACAATGATAATGTAAGGGTACACTACTAACAATAATGGGCTTCTATGGGGCACAATAATAACAATATGGGGACTACATGGGCACAAAAATATAATAAGGGGGTTGTACTAATAGCAATAAGGGGTTACACTAGTAGTATAGGGACCTAACATGCTAAAAAATGCTACATATAAGAATTTCAATATTTAATTAAGATAAGATGATGAGAAAAAAAATGGGAGTCATATTTAACAAATAAACAAGTAACAATTGTTAAATAATAAGTAGTCACTACGATCATGTTGTTACCTCATTATATGTGGTCTGACCCTTGCTCTTAACCTTCTGACTAACTGGACATAGTTAAATAATAGATAGTAAGTGAAACAAACCCCTGAGTTCAATGTTTAATATAAATATGATTACAAGCATACCCTAAGGACATCATGTATAACAAACAAAAACATTATTTGCCAGTGGATTAAGATTTTATTTGATCTAGTCAACCATATAGATTAAACGGAACTCCACACATATTAGATACGCACATTCTCTCCATCACTGAGGAGGTCCACACTTGGCTTGCATTTGACCTCCCTCTGTGCCCCATGAATGCCATTATGAGAACAAACACATACAAATCTACTATTGATTTATATCAATTCCATTACCTCCAACAACATAAAGACGTCCATCCATCAACATGTACCAAAAGAAAATTTCAGTCAGAAAAAGAAAGAGAATAGGTGAATTGTGATGATACACCTTTCATGTTGAACTATCGGAGTCCCGTCCCACTCTTATCCCCACCATTGAATCAAGGAACTCTTTTTCTCTTCCTTGTGTTGTTAAATTATAAAGGTACAACCGATCAGTAATTCTCTATCTCAAACATGAAAATACACAACACCAAGAAAACAAAAACATAGAGTAATGCATGAGACTCACCCTACAGTCTTTGGAGAATCTAAGTCCCGCTGATGAATATCTAAATGTTGTACCCTTACCACATGATTGTTTCTAGAATGGGTTGCAATTGCTACATCACTACCTATTGATAGAGAGCCACCATTTGCACTCTCCACATAAATTGATTGCCATGGTGCACTTGTAGAAGTTCCTGGACATATACTAGCAATTGAATTTGAAGGATATTCTCCCTCCCCTTGTTGCAGAGTTGCTTTATTTTCGTCAACATTCATTCCTGCATAGAATAAAGTTAAACATTTTCTCAAATTAAGAAAGGAATTAAATATCTAGAACTTTGTTAGGAAAGAAGACAACTAGACATTTACAATCCAAACTTCCATTAATAGTTGATAGTAATTGGAAAGCATGATCCTTCATTGGCAACTATTCTCTTCTTATTAAATCCAAGCAAGTTTCTATTAAATAGAAGGTTGGCCAGTACAACACCTTCACTGAGCGGGTAATCAGTACTATGATCTGATGTCATTATTTCCCAGTGCAATATTATAAAATAAGTTCATATTGTCATGACTTGATGTCTTCTACAGGGGCAAAGGGGAAGAAGTAGGAGGTAGGAGTAAAGAACAACCAAGGAGAGGCATATACCTAGTACAATCTTCTTAGTTTTGAATAATGTTGTTCATAAATATTGTTATAAGTACATAAATCTTACTCCTTTAAAGTTTTATGTTTTTATTGGTTTAATAATTAATTGCTAGCAAAATTAGGATGTCGGCAGGTACATGGTCTAGGAGAAGATCTAGACACGCTATGTGTAGCGCCTTGCTATGTGATTAGGGAGGTGAGTTTTTTTTCCTTTTTTACTTTTTTTTTTTTTTTCAATCAAATTTCTTTTCATGGTGGTGGATTATTTGACAATATATTGTGTCAATTTTCATTATACTATATGTGGTTGATTTCGTTAGACACAATTTTCTTGGTTGTCCACATTGATACAAAGTATGTAGTTGGCTTATTCTGGTTGAATACTACTAATTTGAATAATAAATTTACGTTTCTCTTCCATAGGAGGTTTTTTTGGCATTTCACATGATATGTTTTGTAATGAATCATTCTTGTTGGACTATGGTTGACTATGGTTGACTTCATAATAAATCATGGTTGATTGCAGAATAATAAACCCAAGCGATTGATATTATAAACCCAAAGGAACAATAAACCCAAGGGATTAATACTAAAACCCAAGGCATTATGAACCTAAGGGAATAATATTAAATGCAAGGGGCTAAGATTAAAAAACCAAGGTATATAAACCCTAAGTGGAGACAATTTGTTTCATAATGTGAGATTAGACCATGATTGACCACAGTTGACCATGGTTGGTTATGGTTGACCATGATTGATATTATAAATCAAGTTAATAATAAACCCAAGGGATTATGAACCCAAGGGAATAATATTAAACCCAAGGACCTAATATTAGAAACCCAACATTGGTAAACCCAAATATAAATATTACAAACACTAAAATAAACATGGTTTATCTTCATGGTGAGACAATCTTTGTCAAAATGCGACATTCAACCATCGGCCTAATATTATAAACCCAACATTGGTAAACCCAAACATAAATACTACAAACACTAAAATAAACATGGTTTATTTTGATGATGAGACAATCCTTATCACAATGCGACATTCAAACATGGTTGACCATGGTTGGCTATGATTGACAATGGTTGACCATGATTGATATTATAAAACTAAGGGAATAATAAACCCAAGGGATTGATATTATAAACCCAAATGAATAATAAACCCAAGGGATTAATACTAAAACCCCAAGGGATTATGAAACCAAGGGAATAATATTAAACCCAAGGGACTAATAAAATACTAAAATAAACATGATTTATTTTCATGGTGAGACAATCCTTGTCACAATGTGACATTCAACCATGGTTGACCATCATCGATATTATAAACCTAAGGGAATAATAAACCCAAATGAATAATAAACCCAAGGGATTAATACTAAAACCCCAAGGGATTATGAACCCAATGGAATAATATTAAACCCATGGGACTATTATAAACCCAACATTGGTAAACTCAAATATAAATACTACAACACTAAAATAAACATGGTTTATTTTGATGGTGAGACATTCCTTATCACAATGCGACATTCAAACATGGTTGACCATGGTTGGCTATGATTGACAATGGTTTACCATGATTTGTATTATAAACCTAAAGGAATAGTAAACCCAAGGGATTGATATTCTAAACCCAAATAAATAATAAACCCTAGGGATTAATACTAAAACCCCAAGGATTATGAACCCAAGGGAATAACATTAAACCCAAGGGACTAATATTATAAACCCAACATTTGTAAACCCAAATATAAATATTACAAAGACTAAAATAAACATGATTTATTTTCATGGTGAGACAATCCTTGTCACAATGTGACATTCAACCATTGTTTACCATGATTGATATTATAAACCTAAGGGAATAATAAACCCAAGGGATTGATATTATAAACCCAAATGAATAATAAACCCAAGAGATTAATACTAAAACCCCAATGGATTATGAAACCAAGGGAATAATATTAAACCCAAGGAACTAATATTATAAAGCCAACATTCGTAAACCCAAATATAAATATTACAAAGACTAAAATAAACATGATTTATTTTCACAGTGAGACAATCCTTGTCACAATGTGACATCCAACCATGGTTGGCTATGATTGACAATGGTTGACCATGATCGATATTATAAACCTAAGGGAATGATAAACCCAAAGGATTAATATGAGAAACCCAAAGGAATAATAAAATGAAGGGATTAATACTAAAACCCCAAGGGATTATGAACCCAAGGGAATAATATTAAATCCAAGAGACTAATATTCTAAACCCAACGTATATAAACCCTAAGATAAATACTATAAACACTAAAATAAACATGATAGACCATCGTTGATTTTCATATTGAGACAAGCATTATCACAATTCCATGTTGGACCATGGTCGACATCATAATAAACCATGTTTGACTCGGGAATAATAAACTCAAGCGATTGATATTATAAACACAAAGGAATAATAAACCTAAGGGATTAATACTAAAACCCTAAGGGATTATGAAGCTAAGGGAATAATATTAAACAAAAGGGACTAATAATATAAACCCAAGGTATAAAAACCCTAAGACAAATATTAAAAATACTAAAATAAACATGGTTGAATTAATAAATCCTAAGAATTAATATTTTAAACTCAAGGGATTAATAAACCAAATGGATTATTAATAGCATAAACCAAAGGAACTAATAAACCCAACCATTTAATATTAAAAACCCAACAAATTCGTGAACCCAAGGTATAAATATTAAAAGCCTAAGGGATCAAAAAGCACAACAGATCAATATTACAAACACAAGAGATTAATAAAGCTGACCATGATTGATATTATAAAACCAACCTAATAATAAACTGAAGGGAATAATATTAAACCCAAGATACTAATATTATAAACCCAACATTGGTAAACCCCAATATACATATTACAAACACTAAAATAAACATGGTTTATTTTCATGGTGAGACAATCCTTGTCACAATGCGACATTCAATCATGGTTGACCATGGTTGGATATGATTGATATTGTAAACCTAAGGGAATAATAAACCCAAGAGATTGATATTATAAACCCAAGGGATTAACACCAAAAACCCAAGGGATTATGAACCCAAGGGAATAATATTAAATCCAAGGGACTAATATCAACTCCATCCTGTCCCTGATCCATATGTACTTGTCATGAAGCTTAAGCTCAGAGCGATATCTATTATTTTTGGCTAGTTAGGGTAAAACCTATGTTTCATTGAATGCTTAAGCTAGAAAATACAATAAATATTATAAAATTCCTTGTATATATCTAACTTAGATTCTAGAATTTGCACTTGAAAATTGGAAGCAAAGCTTTTATTTCACTTCATAAAAAATCTTAATGTTACAAGCTCATATGATACTTGTAGTAATAATAAAGCCATAGATCTACATCAGGGGGGGATTTATTTACAAAATGTGTGCGTGCACAGGATAATACAAATATTTGTGTCAACAAAATCCATTTAATTCCTTACCATTGTTTCTTTCCCTTTCTCTTTTTCTTACTATATTTGGCATGATTCCCAGTCTTCATGCCCACATTTTTTGGTACACCATTACTAGTGTCAAACATCCCAGATGCCACCGCATTTTGAAGCCATTCAAGAAACACTTTTTTCATATTTTCATCTAGGTTTGTAGGTACATCAACGTTTGTGCCAACTTTGTGAGTTGAAGTGCCTCCTTGAGAATAATATTTTCAACTAAGGGTAGTATTCACATGAAAAGGGGTCTTGGCTATGTTTGGAGGACACTTCATACCCTATCAAATGGCCCACTTAGTTGCATCATACACTTTGCTTAAAACACATGCATATGCACATGGTGTGTCCACCTTTCTAAGAACCCCAAACAAAAATGCATGGTTTGTTTTTTCAACCCATCCATCTCTATGTTTTTCTTGATGGTAATCTTGGGAATCTTGACATCACCTAGCTTGTGCTTTTTTCCTTTTAGTATGTATCCAAATATGTGAACCATTGCATTTTTTGCAAGATATTCTTCTTGAATTTGCTTGAAGACCACCCCTTTCATCCTCAACATTAGCACACCTATATATAAAAGGGTTGTGCCTACCAATCCTTTAAACTCCAATTCTAAAACTGCGAAAATGACTTACTAACTCCTCCCTCCTTAGTTCATTATCATAAATTTTCCTCTTAATTGAATCCAATAGAACCTCACATGCATTTTGGAGTTTCTTAAAAGCTTCCTCAACTTTTACATTGTCCTGTTGAAGCCTCGAAAATCATTGCTTCAGCATGGGGGAAAACCACCTGGTCCAAACCTTGGTTGGTAGCTCCTTTTCCATTTGGAGTAGTGGCTCTGACTAGGGATAATGGGACCAGTTTCCCAATCTATTTTATGATTGTGCTAATGGGGTGATATGTGATATTTTTGGAGTAATGTTCAAGATAAAAGTAATCTAATCTACACTAATAATCACATGCATTTTATCCTAATTTAAACATTATCTAATTATGACTATACCCGGGAATAAATTGAAGTATGCGATCTACAATAATGTGCAAAAGAAATTGGTAATATATTGCATAAGAAATTATTCATGTATTCAGCATAAAATATAGGCTATCATCATACAGAAGTGCAATAATGGTAACCAAGATTCAAACTTTCATACATAAGCAACTTGAAGAGAAATTGTTTCTTGATACATAAGTAAAAAGATTTACGAGATAAAAGTACCATTTATAATACATCCTACTCATGTGTTTCAGTAATATTGATCTACTTTCAATCCATTCAACACCATCTAAGAGTACAAAAGTGAAATTTCAGTAGAAGATGCTGGATCAGATAAAAATAAATCTTGTTCCATTAATTTCACCATAACTTCCTCAAAGGGATAGAAGAGCATGCTCTGAAGATTGTTTTTGATAAAATTTCTGGATCCCTCTCTAAATGCATGAGAGGGGTTTAAATACTAAACTATAAAACTAAAAATAGATTATTACAAAAATACGGTCTTTCAAAGGTACGGTTAATTAATTAAAACAAATTAATTTAAATTAATTAATTATATTAAGTAATAAACAAAATATAATCATAAAGTATTTCATAATTTAATTTAATTTAATTAATTAAATTAATTAATAAATAAATTATAGATAAAGTAAATATTATTAATTTAACTTAATATTAAGTTAATAAAATTGGTCAGATTAATTTAAACAAAAATAGTTAGGTTTCAAATAAATTTAAATTTATATTAATTAATTTAATCATAATTATAAAATTAATCAAAATTATTTTATATTAATTAATTAATATTAAATAAGTTAATCAAATATAGAAAAGTTATTATATTAATTAATTAAATTAATAAATTAAGTTCAAATTAAACTATTAGGTAAGTTATATTAATCTAATAATTAAATTATATTAATTAGTTAAATAAATTGAGTTAGATAATTTGAATAAAAATAATTAGATTTCTCAAATTAATTAATTAAATATAATTAAACATAAGTTAAAATAATAAATAATATTGATTATAAAACAAATTAGAATAATTCTTTTCAAAAAAAATTAATTTCATATATAAAATCAAGATTAATTATTAAAAAAAATATAAATAAAAATTTCAAAATTTTAGAAAATTATATTAATTATATTAAACAATATTAATTAATAAATAAAATTAAAATTGTATAAAAATTATTAATTAAATACAAATAATTTAAACTCATATTAATTAATAATAATCAATGAATAAATAATTAATTGAATAATTAATTAAATAAAAAATGTTAAAATCAAGTGTCGGCCTTTAGACAAATTTAGGGTTCTTGGTCTATTTATATCAAGGTTCATGTCTCCTTTTCTCAATATTCTCTCATTCTTTTTCTATCTTTCTGATTTGTCTTGATGATGGACCCCCTTTGGGATTTGAAACGTCGACACAATGAACAAAAAACTGTGGACAATCCGGATCACACCACTGCAAAAAACTTCCACAGAAGCCTTAAATCAAACATTACAAAAATAGTTGAGGAGGTTTAAACAACCTTTCTAAAATTATGCAAAATAAAATACAAAGATAGAAATGAGCATGGTGACTAACTATTCTACATTTGATTCTTTATGTCGCAAATGTTCATCATGGGTTTGAGCTATGTCAGTTGATCGATTTCAGCTTTCAACTACCCAGTGAACATCACGTTGGTCAATGCTGGCACCATTTTCTCTGTAGAAGTGGTTAGGCATCATAGGGTCATCCACTGGCTGTGAGGTTTCACTAAATGTTGCCAATATGCTTCCTAGTTTAGCCTGTTCATTTGCCTAATTTCTTCTGCTTTTTCTTTTGTTGCCTATCTCCACTGTAGCTCAAGTTGTTTTACATTGGGAAGAAAACTTGGAATGGATTCTTCCACAAGATTGGCGCTATGTAAATTTTCATTAATATTTTTGATAACACTATTTACTGCTGTCATCGCATCTGCTGTTGCCATTTCAGCCTCTCCAAGCCGAGAATTCCATTTTGCAAATAATATTTCTTTGTGTGACTCCTCCAGTTTAGGCGAGTCGTCTTTTCTACCATCTTTTGAATTCTGCCAGGTGATGAAGTCGGAGACCTTTTTCAATATTTCATCATATTAAAGTCTCATTTCCACGACTTGACTTGTCAATTTGTCACTTGTTTCACAATAAGAATTTGATTGTGAAATCTTCTGGCATAATATTTCTTTTTGGTGCATCAGCTGGGAGTTAAGGCCGAGTGCTTCAGTAATAAACTGATAAATTTTTGTATCATCTTTATGTAGATCAGTTATTCCTTGTATTTGCGCTTCCTTTTCTACTAAGCTAGCTTGATTTTTTATTTGCATCTACTCGAACTCTTGTTGAAGCTTAGCTAATTGTGTCTCTGCTTGCTGGTCATATTTTGCTTGTTGTAGTTGTTGTTCAAGCGACAAAATTTTATCTTCTTTTTCCTTAAGCAACATTTGTACCTCTGTTTCTTTGTCGATGGTCATTGTAGCATAGGCACCTGCAAACTGTGACAATCTAGTAAGGTTGGCAGATGAGTCGATGGGTGAGTCTTTCTAGACAACATCCATCAGTTCATTATCGAGAGTAGTAACAATTGTAGAATCCAACTTCCTTTTCTACCTTTGTCTTTTAAAAATGGTTTTGCGTTGTGGGTTATAAAACACACCTAGAGGGGGAATCTCCTCAATTATCAAAACAATTTCAGAGGTGGAAGTAACAGGGATGTGCTCTACCTCTTGAGTATTTACAGTCTCCTCTGTTGTAATTTCTTAAGTTGTTTTCGGTTGTAGAGTTTGCAACTCTGGTGTTTGTTCCTTTGTATGGAGCCTTTTATTAAAGTTGTCCCATTCTTCCTCTAAATCAATCACAAGGGGTTTTATTGGTTGTGTGGAGGTGGCATGGATTTCAACCTATTTGCTAGCTGAAGTTTTTCTCAGCTATCTTTTAAGTAGATTGGGCTATATCTTTTTTTGAATCCTTGCTTTTGCTTTTCCCATTTTGTGATGACTTCTCTGACTCCTTGGTAGATTTATCTTGGGATTCTGCTCTAGAATCAGTTTTATAATTTTCATTGCAATCTCCTTCTAGACTTACGTTGGGAGTAGGCTCCCTTATTGATTCAATTAATTATTGGTCCAATGGGACCTTTGTTAGCCTCATTTCACTGTACTTGTAAAAGGCTTTAATATCTTCACAGTCAAAAAGTAATTGTGCCATATGCTTCACCTCTGTGAAGGTGTTCTTCTGCAAAAATATTTCATCAAATTCATCTTCCTCATTACTGAATACTTTTATTTTTACCATGGTGGTAAAGTTTTTGACAATGTCGAATGGGTCATATTTCCTTCCAGGGAATTTAGGTAATTGCAGAGATAACATAATCTCTACTTCTTTAAATGCATGCCCTAGGTTGTGAAATGAAAATGCTCCACACTGTAAAGGGAATGTAGGCCAAATGGCCTTTTTTGCTTCTTTTAATGTTTTTCCCATCCCTTCCTCACTAGTTGTTTGATAGGCTATCTCTCTAGCCATCAGTTTGTCTGGAACATAGTATGGGAGGACATGGGGGGAGGTGATGCTACCGAATATCCTGATATACGTAAATGTTCCATCCCTAAACCATCTGGCCACTGGGAGGATATCTACCTCAGCTTCTTTGGAAAACTTGGGGGCATCTCAATAATAAAGTCGTTTGTGGATAGGGAGCATAACTCCATGATTTTTTTTGTAAAAAATATGTTTGAAAGTGAGATTCCAACATGTCTTTATGGTATATGTGAATGGGAAGTGGATTTTGGATAGTCCACTTCCATCCAATGACAGGAAATTTCGAACCGAAACAAATTGCATCCATTACATAGGCACTCATAAAAAATGGAGGGTAACCCTCGAAGCAACACTTCCTTTCCTTCTATACTCTATTATTGTTCTTGCTAAATTATCAGACAAAATTTGTGCCCAATTCATTATATTTGCGTTTACGGCTGCATCTATTAATGATAGCCATTATGAGGAGAATTTAGTACTATCGGGTTTACCAAATAGTCTACATAGCATGGCCGTTGCAAAACTATGAGGGGGACAAATAGATGCAGTAGAGTACATATTGTTCTTGTCTTTCTTGATTTTGACCTCATTAATTGACCAGGTCCAGGTGTAGTTTGCTGGGTCCTCGTTTTCTTTGCAAATGTCTCGATGAATTGCTTGTTGTAGATGAGTTGTGGCTCTATTAGGTGGTACATAAGCCGCAGGTTGTCTGGCGTAAAAGATCCCATAACCTCTTGGCTTCTTGTCTTGAATTATCTATCTGAGATGTCAGCTTCATCAATAACCCATTTAACCATGTCTATATAAGGGATTATCTTTGGACGCGCAACTATGTGATTCAAAAATGAGCATGCTGTCTCAAACATGGAAACCCCTGAGGAATCACGTCTGTCAACTAAACCTTCGTTTCTAGAATCCTTGGTTTCTCTTCTTCCAGTATATTATACATGGCTTCCCACATAGAGGTACCTCCCTCTCTTTTGCATGTAGTATCCATAAAAAGAAGAGTCATTTTTGACTTCTCAGAGATGACTGCCTTTCCTTTCTTCACCATTGCTCCCAACGATTTTCTCTGTGAATTTTTCCTAAAAGTGAGGAACAACAATTATCGGATACACAAAGATGACAATGAACATGAAATGAAATAATGTGGATAACTTGTAAAGGTGATAAAAGAACTTTTATTCGAACACATATAAGAAGATATCATATCACGCTAAATGGCTTTTCACACATAAATGGAGTTAACTCTTACTAAATGCCCACTAATGCTTCGTTATCCCTTAGCATTAATGCTCATAAATATCTATGTCGTAAGTCGGGAAGAAAGCTTCTAGGGTGGAAAGCCTTTGAATTGCGATAATGACGATTTTGTGATTTGCGAAGCAATATCATAGATCGCAATATCGCTTTGTGCCTTTTCGCTTTTCTTACCTTCCCTTACGTTTTTGCGAGATGCGAACTGCTTGTTTATTGCCTCAAAACATAGCTACTTGTCAAGCTTTTCCTATGTAAAGACCTTTTTAATAAGTGGCAGACCTAAACATTTGTTCGTGATGTATTGAAGGAGTGGGTTCAGGTCTTGATCACATTTTGCAATATCCATTGATGGTAAGTTTGCGGTACTCTTTTAAATGCTCGAAATGTGATGCGATAAAGGTTACGATGCCATCACAATTTCACATTTCGATTGTTTTGTGATAGTATTTTAAGGCAGGCTCTTTGTAAATAGCGATATGTGATCCGAGACTTGTTTTTGAAGAGAAAATCTTTAGGACCTAGTTTATCTAAAAAATATGATAATTTCGAGGTATAAAGCATAGTCCTCTTTTAATCACTTTTCACTAGATTTGGTGGGTTATCAAGGTTTTCGATGATGCTTAATCATGTGATATGCAGGAAGGCAAGCATTTAGTAGTTCTTTTGAAAAAGGGGTTTGATTGATATCTTTCTTTATTCCAAAATTAAATAAGAAAAATACCTAAATGCTAAGTTTATTTTTGGAGGGATTTTTTAAAGGGTCCCCATTTATTAATGTAATATTAACTACTACTATTAATAAAATGGGGGGTTGTTGAATAGCACAACAATTGGTGATTCACTTGGAAGAACCAGTTATTTCTGAGAGTTTTTTGAAATTTCTAAAAATTCTAAAATCAAGATAGTTTTGAAAATAAAAATAAAAATTACATGGAATACAAGGTAAGTAATACTGCTCATTAATAATAATATAACATCTACTTAACTATCATTCTTTTAATTATTCTTTTCTCATAAGAAAGTCACTTTGTCTACACCAGTTATTACTTGGTTTTAAAGATAAAAACAAGGAGGCTCTTCTCATATCAGTTTTTGGTATACTTAGTTTTCATAGGTAGAGCCTCTCTTGCCAACAGGCATTCATAGCCTCGACAGGGTCACCTTTTAACCAACAATGATTCAGTATCCCACCTAGGTCAAAATGCAATTTTAAAGATAAGCTCAATTGTATACTCATTACTTTCTTTATTTTCTGAAGTAATTCATTCTTCCTTCAAATTTTCATCTTTTATCTCTTAAAGGACAATGTCTTGGTTTGGTGACCAAAATTAACAATGCCATTCACTTGATTTATAACTTAACTGAACAGGCTAGCTCTTGATGAGACCCCTTGTCTTTTGATTAATATAATCTCACGCCATTACCCTGTTTTGATATGTAGTATTGGTAATGTCAGTTAGTTATAATCTTGTGATCATGATAAGCCGACTCTTGATGAGACCTCTTATTTTTTAAGTTTAAGTATATTTTATAATTACACTCTAAAAATGAAAGTTGATTAGGTGGGGAGAATCATTAGCTCCTTAAGAGCTTCTGGATGACAATTGTAGAGTTTTAAAGATGCTTTTCTGTAGAGAGACTTTGCTTTGTTATTGATATTTTTCTTGACTGATGTAAAGGAAAGATTTATTTCTAAAGCTAAGTTTCATCAAAAATCAGATAATTTTGGCAGAGAATAGGCAGTTTTGAAGTAATAGACCTTAACTATATATTTCATATGTGAAAATTACTTTCATAACAATCTTTACTAACACAAGAGAAAATATAAAATTAAAAAGAGAATATCATTTGTAAAGCCAAAAGTAAATGTTTTTCAACTTTGTATTATTATTTCTAAAAAAAAAAACTAAAGGAAATAATATACAGTGAACAGAAGAGATCATTTTCTATGGAAAGTATTTCTTTAAAATCTACCCATTAACAGGTAGGGATTCTCTCTTACCTGATAAATCTTGTAATAGAAAAGTTGATGGGCCTATTTGTTCCACTATCTGAAATGGGCCAAGCCACATTTGTTGGAACTTGGTATGCTTACCTTTCTCTTCGTGGGCTTTATCCCATTTCAATCCTAGGTCTCTGAGTGGAAAAGATTTTGAACTTACAGAATTTGAATCAAAGGAAGCTTTGACCAACTACTAATGATGTGCATGTGTGATCCTGGACTTTTCTCTTTCCTCTTCAAGCTTAAGGATTTGTAGCTGTTTAACGTGCATAGATGAGGAATGATTTTCTTTAATGAATTGAACTAAGGCTAAAGAGAGAATAGCTACATTTGTAGGTAAGATGACTTCTTTCCCATAGACCAAATTGAAAGGAGAAGTGCCAATGGAGTCTTTCTAAGTTATTCAATCTGCCCATAGAGCAAAAATCAAAGACTTATCCCAGTTCTTCTGGATTTGGTCAACAGTTCGTTTAATAATCCTAATGAGATTCTTGTTTGTGGATTTAGCTAACCCATTTCCTTGCAGATAATAATTAGCAAAGTACTTAAGCTTAAAACCTCTTTTAAGAGAAAACTCTGTCATAACATTGCCTGAAAAATAAGATGAATTATCAAACATCAAGGCAGATGGTAGGCCAAATCTAGTAATGATAAATTGATCTATGAATTCAATAATGTTTTCAGAATTGGCTACCTTGAGTGGAATTGCTTCCACCCATTTGGTGAAGTAATCAGTGTTTGTAAGGATATATCTATGATGCTTAGAAGAATGAGGAATGATCTAACCTATTATGTCCTTCCCCATTGCTCGAATGGTTGGTTAGTGTTGACTAGCTGTAATGGTAATTCGGGTTTCCTCTGTCTTCCAGCAGCTGTCTGACAAATTTTACATCTCCTTACATATCTGTGTGCATATTTGAATAATGTTGGCTAGTAATCATTGACATGCAAGATTTTATGTGTTGTAGTATCTCCTCCAAAGTGACCACTAGTTGGCCCATCATGAAGTTCCTGCAACACTTTCTCTGCCTCAGATTTTTCAAGACATCTAGGTAAAAAATAATCATAATTTATTCTAAACAGCACATCATTGACAATTTGTTATTGTCTAGCTTTTAATCTCAAGGCCCTTTTCTTTGTGTAATTCAATTGCGTTGGGGCATATCCATTTCTTAAGTAAAATATGATACCAGCATATCTTGATTTAGTGTTGTTAAGGCTTATCTCATAGACTTGTACATTGTCACCTGAATGCTGTAATGCTGATAGATCTAATGCTCCTGCCAACATTCTACAAAAACCTTTACTTTTTACAATTTTTGCTAGTCTGATTTTGATGTCATATTCTTGCAGAGTTGTAACCCAATTTGCTCTTTTCTCACCTACATCTCTTTGTATTAACATATTTCTTACTACTAAGAATGGTACTATTACTTTGGTGTGGGTTTTGAGGAGAAAAGGTCTGAAGTGTTTTATTGATTTGAAAACAACAAAAGCTTGTTTTTAAATGTCAGAGTAATTCAATTCAGCGCCCTGCAAATTGGAGCTAAAGAAAGAGATTGGGGCTTCAACTTTTTCTTCATTTACTTTTGTCAATATAGCTGCATATGATTTTTCGGAAGAAAAAGCATATAAAAAGAAATGATTTGAAAAATTCGGCGTTGCTAAAGATGGGGCATTTATGTTTTCTTGTTTGATCAAGTTAAAAGCTTCATACTAAGTGCCCCCATTTAAACAGAGAATTTTTCTTTATCATGGATTGAAGAGGTAAAACAATTCTTGAGAAGTGAGAGACAAATCTTTTAACAAAATTTATCTGACCTAGGAAAGATTGCATTGATTTTTTTTATGCTGTAAAGGTATCTCAGAAATTTCTCTAATTATGTGAGGGTCAATATGAATCCCTGCTTTGGACACAATGAATTCAAGGAGCTTTCCTTCACTTAACATGAAAAAGACTTCTTGGGATTAAGAGAAATCCCATACCTTTGGCAACGTTCAGAGATTTGCTTTAAATCCCTTAGATGATTAGTATGCTTTCTGGAATATACAATTATATCATTTAAGTAGATTACTACTGATTTGTTTACTAAACCTTTGAAGGCTATTTCCATGGCTCTCTAGAAATTGGCACCAACATTAATCAGTCCAAATGGCATATTTTGATAAGCATAAGTGCCCCATTTTGTCCTGAATGTGGTTTTCAACTGGTCGTTTGGATGTACTAAGATCTGATTATAACCTGAGAATCCATCCAGGAAAGACATTAGTTCTGAGCTTGCAACTGATTGCAATATCTGTTCCATAGGGAGCAATGAGAAATTGTCCTTTTGGAAAGCTTTATTGAGGTTGTGGAAGTCTATAAATATCCAAATATCACCATTATTGTTTCTGACTGGGACAAGATTGGAGACCCACTGTGCATGTCTAACAGGAAAAATAATCTTGGCTTTTAGCAATTTATTCAATTCAGATTTAATTTGACTTTCTAAATTAGGATGGATCTTCCTTAATTTCTACTGAATAGGTCTTTCATCAGATGTCATGGGAATAGTGTGTTGAATAATAGAGGTGTCAAACGTCTTAAGATCTTCATAGTTCCATGTGAAGACATTCTTGTGTCTCTTCAAAAAACCTATAAAGGCTGGTTTCTCATGTAAGTCCAAGACCTAGATTAATATTTTGAGGCTTTAGGTCAGTCCCAAGATTAATCAGTTCAAATCTTAGAGTTGAACTCTGAAGTTTTGAATTGGTGGGTCATTTAAATCTGTCTTTGAGGTCATATAAATCTTCCAACTTAACCAGAGGTTTTGGTATAGCATTATTGATTGTTTCTTGTTTAAGTTGGTTATCATGCTGGTATTCATCAACTATCCGGTCATCATAAGAGCCTTCTAAAGTCAGGAAGCTTATGATATCCGGATCGTTATTAAAGGCTCTCCAGTTGGTGACATTATCAGGAATAGAAGGCCTAAAAATCAATTCAATGGAAAATCGATCAGGGCTATAATCCTCTGGTGGAATAAGCTTGGAAGCGACATTAGCTAGAAGACCGGAACTAGCATTTTGGAGTATTGTAATAGGGGAAATATTAAACGCTGTAAAGTGAAAATTCGGGTCTTGGACTAACGACTAATAGTGTTTCAAATATCCTGACAAACAATGTATAGTATTTCTCACCTGTTTTATTACAATTTCTGAATCTCCAAATACCTGGAGGTGTTCGATATTAAGGCCAATTGCCTTATACAAACCTTGAACTAGTGCTTCATATTCAGTAGTGTTTTTTGCGCAATCAAATTCAAGTCTGCATGCTAACATAGTCTTTTCCCCCTCTGGGCTAACTAATATGCATTCTGCTCTTGCTCCATCATTGGATTTAGATCCATCAAAAAATAATTTCCAAAATAAAGATCTAACTAGTGCTTCATATTCAGTAGTGTTTTTTGTGCAATCAAATTCAAGTCTGCATGCTAACATAGTCTTTTCCCCCTCTGGGCTAACTAATACGCATTCTACTCTTGCTCCATCATTGGATTTAGATCCATCAAGAAATAATTTCCAAAATAAAGATCTAACTACAAGTTTATCTACAGAATTTACACATTTAGAAGTGTCTGTTTGGGAAAAAATTTCGACTTGAGATACAACAAAGTTTTCTAAGAAAGGTGAAGTGTGAGCATTGAAATTTCCTAGAAATGATTCTACTGAGTAGTTTCCGATGATATTGTTACTATACACGACTGGTTCATTTTCTCCTTATAGCTTTGTGACTATGTACTTTTGATATTTCTCACGATCAACTCTTATTTGATTTGGCTTGCCATTATAGGGAAGCCGCATGTGAGACCAGTCAGTTGCAAAATAACCATGAAGTTTTTCTGACCGTTCTCTACTAAGGATTAAGCTATAGAACTTAGGAATATCAGCTACAAGTATGTCAATGACTTGACAAACTTTAGGATTTGATGAAAGTTTGATCGTTACTTGGTTAAGTTCCCCAACAACTTTGACTTGAGATCGATCTAACTGTACTATACATACATTAGATTTATGAGGCTGAACATTCAACTTTGCACAAATTTTTCTAGGTAAGATGTTAGATGAAGCTCCTGAATCAACTAAACAGTTGTGTAAATTCTTATTAAAGACTTCAAAAGTAAGGAGAAATGGAGAAGTATGAGATTTAGATCTTCCTCCAATTAGAGTGATGTTGGTTGGATCAATCTTATTTAAAGAGGTGCTAGGGGGCCTTCCCATTTCTTGGGTAGCTTGTGAGTGTAGGTTTTAACCCTGTACAAAAATTACCTGCATACGAATTCTAAAACACAGAAAATAAACAATGCGGGAGCATA
Organism: Pinus taeda; assembly: GCA_000404065.3. Classification (NCBI taxonomy): domain Eukaryota; kingdom Viridiplantae; phylum Streptophyta; class Pinopsida; order Pinales; family Pinaceae; genus Pinus; species Pinus taeda. The sequence goes on along the minus strand of APFE031721677.1, from coordinate 51,409 downwards.
ACACATAAAACACATATACACATAGATTTTCCCCTCGATCCCCAAACTGGGACTACCAGCTTGATTTTTCATTATGTTCCTTTCAATGTTACAATACATACTTATACATATCGAAGCATCCAATACCATGGACCAAAAACCATCGCGTCCAAAACCATGGATCGAAAACCATCGCGTCCAAAACCATGTGCGAAAAATCATGCACAAAACCATAGGTAGGTCCGCCCAACCTAATATAGGGTCCAAAAACAAAATTTTATGGGGCGCTGCCCCAGACCCCATAGAGTGGGATTACCTGCACCCCTCAAACCTTCTGTGACCCCCCCTCCCCCCCCACTACGCAATCGACGCAACAAAAGGGGGGCTCCATACCCCTTCTAAGCCCTTGTTAACTACGCGGGCTAGTCGTGAAAAGAATATGACACAAACCAAAATTCTCCCACTTGTTGTTTTCTTTCCACAAGGGCCACAAGAGAGCTTAGTAATTTATCCATCCCTACAATGCCCATTGTTTCTCTACACCAAGAGAACTTTTCAGAGCTCACAGATTTTGTCAATGCATCTACAATATTCTTCGAAGTGTCCACCTTTACCAACAACACCTTTTTGTCTTCTATCATGTCCCTCACAAAGTGATACTGAACATCAATGTGCTTTGCCTTTGAATGATATGTAGGTTTCTTTGCTAATAAAATTGCACTTTGGCTATTATAGTCTATCCTTATAGCTCCCTGTACTAACCCCATACTTGAACATAATCTCTGCAACCAAACTGCTTCCTTGCTTGCATGAGTGGCTGCCATGTATTCTGCCTCTATATTTTATAGTGCCACTACAGATTGTTTCTTACTCATCCAACTGACTGCACCTCCAAATAGGTTAAACACATATCCACTTGTAGATCTTCTCTGATCCAGATCTCCAGCCTAATCTGCATCAACAAAGCCATGAATATCCAACACTCTGTCCAATCATCGTCTTCCTTGGTAGCACAAACCATAATCACTAGTGCCACGCAAATACCTTAAAACCTGCTTCACTATTTTCCAATGATCCTTTCCTGGTTTTGACATAAACCTACTTAATACTCTCACTGCATGTGCAATGTCTGGTCTAGTACAAACCATTTCATACATCAGGCTATTGACTGCACTTGCATATGGAACATGGGACATGTCCTCTTCCTCTTCTTGTGTCTTGGGACACTGTTCAACAAATAACTTTACAATTACAGGAATAGAAACCTTCACGAGTTTACTATCCTGCACATTAAATCTCTGCAATATTGTCTCGACATACTTCCACTGGTTCAACTAGAGCTTCCTCTTTTCCCGATCTCTTTTAAGTTCCATGCCCAAAATATAGTTTGCAACACCAAGCTCTTTCATGTCGAATTTGGAGGACAATTAGGTCTTCAAATCCTGGATAATTTCTTTGTCATTTCCAACCAGCAACATGTCATCCACATACAAGACCAAATAAATAACACGGTCACCAGTTAATTTAAAATACACAAAATGATATTCTTTGCTTCTGGTGAAGCCAAGTCCTCGTATAAATGTATCAAATTTCTGATACCACATCCTTGGGGACTGTTTTAACCCATACAGAGACTTCTTTAACTTGCATACTAGTTTTTTCTTACCCTTCACTGCAAAGCCTTCAGGTTGCTTCATGTAGATTTCCTCTTCCAAATCCCCGTGAAGAAATGCTGTCTTCACATCCATCTGTTCTACCTCAAAA